>WARS01000008.1:9313541-9507623 GCA_008933995.1 Datnioides undecimradiatus
CTACAGTGGACTACAGAGTTGTTTTATATTGTGCTGCATTTTCTCAACCGTATAGTACAATTTCGGTGTTGCAATAGCATAGCTTGCAAGGTTGAGAGCGCTGCACCCCAAACAGAACCCACCGGGTCTCTTTCTGGTTTCAGGCCAATTTGTTGTCTAAAGCTTCAGGCTCAAGTCGGGTTCAATCATTTTCGAATAAAATTCATTGAGATACTTCTCTATTTTTCTGCCAATTGTCTGTCTATGTCTATTATGTGGCACAAGTAGATATACACTCAGTGGGAACAGGAAAATAGACACAGGGTAGGCAATTTGTTGCTCTGGCCTAGCGAGCTTACAGTCACTTACAGATGAAATAAAGCTAAAGCATTGCTTTGGCAGAACCATGGACTATAGATAGAGATGGATGGCACATCACCACTTCCTCCAACTGTACAACAATAAAGCTGAAATATTCCAGATATGGGTGCTGGCATCTTGCTATGTGGACATCATTTGGAGCCCGAATGTGCACAGTACTGATCAAGGCTCGATTCAGCTGGTATCGAGGTCCCAGCCCGGCTCAGTCATGAACACAAATTAGGTGTCAGTCATGCCGTCATACCCCTTTTTTCCAAGTATCAAATAGCTCATGAAATTTAAACTCATTATAAAAGAGAACATTTGAACAAAAGCACGATAAAAACTACCAAAAACTTTGATGCACTTTGATTTTTTTTAGTTTGGCATATGTCCCATCTGCTGACATGGTGGGCAGATGTGTTTGTGTGTGTGTGTGTGTGCTTTGGAGGGGGGGGTTACAGCTCGCAGTCGAGATATTTTGGGTCTGTGCTAATCGTGCTCTGTCAGAACAAGTCTAAAAACAGTTTTAGTCATTATTTTAATGCTAATAATGGATCAGATGACTTTGTGTAGTTCCTCCTACAGAGCTTTATGGAGCGTGTCAGCACCTTTTAAGTGTTTTTGGTTTTAATAACAACTTTAATGTGTTTGTTCAGTTTCTTTTTCAGACACAGTGAGCACCTGTTTTTGGCAAAAAAAATAAAAAAGCTAGCAGCCAGCCAGCTACGACTTACTGGTGAACATAGCACAGCATTTAATAAGAGCTGAAGAGCTGCATTCCTACGTCAGGAGTTGGTGGAGACCAAAATTGAGCTAAATGGAGAGTAAGTATTGGACATGCATTCCCCAGAACACATTGTCTATATCAATCTTATCAGTTGATTTTATGTCAATGTGGTATTTACACATTGTTTCACTGCCATTTTGGTATCAAAGATCAGTTTTTGCGAGTTTAGAGAATGTTTTAAGATTTTTTGCAGATCATCAACAAAATCATCTTCACAACCAGAGGACCTCATGTTGGCAGGATTTCACCCTGAGATGGGTAAAGACGCCACTCAACTGCTCACTTCACAGTTTGACCTCCATGTGCATACAGAGAGACTCAAATGCTCTGGTGGGACAAATGAAATAAGACATTATTATTTTACTGCTTTAAATAATTAAATGTAATGTAATGCTGTTTGTATCCAGTTGGCATTTCCTCCAAGCTTTTAATCGATTGGCTGATCAAACAATATTTATTTGACGATTTCATCAGGGTAAAATCCTCATACTATAGGGACAGACACCATGAAGCTACATTTAATGTATTGTTTCTATCACTGACAAAAATAATGTTACAACCATCACGCATAATAGCCAATAACATATTTCCATTATGGTTCACAGATTGACAGAGTAGAGATGTTTGCCTGCCCAGCAATAACATGCTCCATAACTCTCTCACACATTAAAATATTTGATTCCACCTTTAGTCGAGCAGTATGATGAATTGCATTTTATCCTCTTCATTTGTCTCTCCTGTCTTCATCAGCATTTTTTTAAAACATTCTCTCATTTTTCTCTCTGATAGACTGTGAAGGAGTGATTTCTCACTTTAAGGTGCAAACCACTCAATGACTTCCCCTTTTCTTTTCCTCACTCCACCTGCAGCATCTGTCTCCCTTTGTCTCACTCACATTGTCTCCTTCTGTTTAGCTTTGTGTAGTTTCTCTCTAGTTTAATGTATTTAATAAGACTTTTGTGCTAATTATGCATACTGATACAAATGCAGCCTCCCTGTTGTTTCTCCTCTACTACTGAAAACAACTGCCTGCTGTTTGGGCCATGTATATGACTTCCATTCCCCTGCATATTTTGTGTGTGCATTGCAACTGTGCGCACATTCATATGCATGTTTGTATAATTAGGGAAATCCAACTGCCTTTGTCTGCCATTTATGTTTTCTTTTCATCTTTCCTATATGAAATATTCTTATATGTGTCTGCTCCTGTGGGTGCATGTGCATATGATTTTGGACTGAGTGAGAAGAATATATCTTCTTTGAAGTTATTGTTCACTTCACTGAGGGGAATTATCACACGTTGTATGGTGTGTTTCTGCACACAAGTGTGTGACACAACATTTGCAGAGACCAGTAAGTTCAATTTTTTGACTGTCACCAGCAGTTACAATTTATCATATTCTTGTGCATTAGAGCTACATGAAACCTTAATAATTTGACTAAATGCCTCTGCTTTGGTAAAATACTTTACCCTGATAAATGAATGCATCGCTAGTGCATTATAACACTTCACATGAATACAGTATTACAAAAAGCACTCACCTCACTATTACCGTATAAAACCACATCTACTGTCTGATGCCCGACACAGTTATCTCCCTGAAATTTCCATCTCTTGCTGTCATTAATCTGTTTCATTCATAAATAATCACTTCCTCTCTTTACCTCAGCTGTGATGCATGGTTTGCAAGCAGCACTTACCATAAAATCCCCATACTGTTGAGACGCCTGTAATGTAAACTCCTAAAGAAGAGATACACTCTAGTGGTTAGTATTCCAGGAAGTAATCAATGAGCAATGTGGATTTGCTACAATAAAATGTGTGAAAATAGTATCTTAAAATTGCAGATCTATATGAAATAAGACCTTAATGCAAAAGTATCATTTCTATTTGCAAAGCAAAACTTGAGTGGAAAAATATCTATATTTCATGAATTCTACATAAATTTCCAGCGTCATTTTCTTATTCAGTTCATGCTCAATCTGCTCTAAACTTAATAAACAATCTCATTTTTGCATGTTTATATGAGGACTGTTTTAGATCTTTAACCGGAGGCAAAATGATTAAGTATGTGCTTCACTACCTCCTGTTCCTTACCCCTTTTAAAATGCTGAAATAGTGCAGGGTCCCTGTGGGAGTTTCTGAGGAGGGAACCCAAAACACAACAGCTTCAGTGCACAGAGAGCCGCTCCCATGACACATTTGTACTGGAGAAGGGGATTTATCCTGTTATGGGGGAAGCAAGATCTGAGATCTCAGCATCTGCTCTCCAGCTTGGCACTGTGAGTGCTGGAGGCAAGGCACATCACCACCGTTTGATTAAAGATTTATACCCTTTCAGACATGTTTTCTCTCATTTTTAGCAAACCATATCTCCTGCATTTTGCTGAGAGCTGTTTAAGGTGAGGGAGTGGCTCCTGTCTCAATTGTTTTGCGACTGTTTTTCCAGCATCTAGAATCAGAAACAACAGAGGTGTAGATTTTTAATGAATATATTCAGTTTGACTGAGTAAAATATGCAGTAATAAAGGATTTAACGGGCAATATTCGCCGTATTTACATTTTCTCATATTGAAGCTAAGAAAAATCATTGTATTTCTAAAATTCTATTGATTTTCAGATTTGGATTATCTCCAGTTAACGCCTGACTGGACAGGAGTTGAACTCTATTCACTCTCTATTCCAAACAAATGTTTAAAAGCCTCCTTTCAGCAGATTTGCATTTGAATTGGGGATGGCTCTGCACTCTCTGTAAATCATGGTCGACAATTGTAGCTGTTGTCCGTGTGGATTTTCCCCCTCAAATTCATTCAATAAACATACACTTTTAATAACGATGCATTTATAGGAAATACATCCCGAAGCACAGTGTTATATCCTGAGATATGGCAATTTGAAAACAAATGCACGAAGGGTGAATAATATGGCCCCCAACAAGCAAAATCCAAAACATTAAAGGTACGTTTGAGGACTCACCTTTCATTCCCAGCTCCATTTTTGTTGTTTTTTTTCTCTGATTACCTCAAAAAACAGACAAAAGGTTGGCTAGCTGATGTTACATCCAGATAATTCAGTGGAGCTGTGATACAGCTTTATGGGACACTGTGGCAAATGTCACATTTGTAGTCCTTCAGACTTAAAGAGAAAATGCTTGCCTTACATTACAGCCTGCAACATACACTGTAAATGGGTCCCAGCCTGTAAGTACAAGGCATAAGTACAGGTTTAAGGGGTGTAACCAATTCGTTTCAGAAACAAAATACACCATAGGTACTTAAATTACCAGGTGCTGTTAAATAGTTACTGGGTAAACCAAGGACTGAAAAGCAATCCTTGTTTCAAAAGGCAGACATTTTGATTTAATGGTGGAAAAACATAGATGTTGCTAAAAACATTAACAATGTATCTGTCCTATTCAAGTGTCCCAGGGAGTGACAGTGAGCCAGAACGCAAAATACCAGAGTCCTGAAACAGAGGCAGCCATCATTCAAGTTCATATTCATGCCGTAAAATGACATACCTGAAATTTTATTACAATATAATTTCTGTAACTCCATTTGTCTGTTGGTCACCACTTTGGTCCAGACTGATATTTTAACAACCAATTGGTGGATTGCCATGAAATGTGGTACATAAATTCATGGTACCTAGAGGATGAATCCTACTCACCACTCACCACCATGAGATCAAATTACCATTAATACAGTGCTTTGTTTGATGACCAAATACCAAATGAAAAACTAAGGGTAATCCCAGTCACCCTCAACTGTACTTTGTGTCTAGTGCTACTTAGCAAATGTTAGTATGCTATGCTAAACTACCATGGTTAACATGGAAAATATTATGCAAGCTAAACATTAACATAAGACTCGGCATGTTGGCTTTTGCTGATGGCATTTAGTGCAGTATGTGAGAGCTGGTAGCATAGTTGTAGATTCTTAGTTCTGGTTGAATAACGGCTTATATGACTGAAGCTTTCAGACAGAGAGTGTTTGCAACATCACTGTTCTCTGTTTTGATTTGGCATCAGTAGAGCGCAACTTCCGGCTCCTGGCTATCCCCAATTCTCTCATCAACCCATCTCATCACGCAGTGAAAGAGATCTGTCTTTGTTGCTATAAATAAATACAAACATGACAACAAATATGACACAAATTAACATAACCCAGAAAGTTCTGCAAACTGATATCATCACTGTTTACTGTCCCAGACCTGATAAAAGACTTTGAAGCCAATATTATTTCAATATAGTTCCTCTACATTGATCCATCTGTTCTCTGCCAGTGCAGAGTGAATCATTCAGGGCACTCAGCTCCTGTATCATTTCCCTCGCTGTAGTTTCTGTGGTTGCCATGGTCACACAGTGAACCGCGGCAGCAAGTTGAAAAAAGTTGAATCATCAAAAAATGCAGTGGCAAATACCAAAATAACCCTACAAACCCTGTAGTCTTGTCTCTGACTCCATGAACACAGTATTGTTACAGGCATATTCCCTAATCTTCCCCTTGACTTACGTATCTGTGCTGAAAAACGGATGTACCAAATAATAATTACACTGTGACTTGCAGGCTGTAATCTAATGTAACATGATACCCTGCAGCCACAAGCAATGCAATTTTAAAAGGATGGTCGACTTGGTTGTTGTTTGCTCAACAGGAAAAACAAGTTCTCTCGCTATTCATTTTACTATAACTGCCCCTGTTGTTTTTGTCGCTCTTTGTCTACAGGATGCGCGCAACAAGTCAGGGCCAATTCTGTGGGGAATTAAGAAAATAATTCTGGGGGTGGAAAACATTAACTGATTTTATAATAAGAGAGGCAAGCTGGGGTAAAAAAGAAAACAGCATGTATAAATCACAGCTCTGGATCACAAGATGACCTCCTAGCAAGCACTGAACATCACAGACTAATGATATATGAGAGGAGTCATTTTGCTTTAAAGGCTGTTGGTTCATATCCACCTGAGTGGGCTGTTTTCTACCAAGGGTGTCAGTCTGTCTGTGCCCTGCAGCCTTGGACAACACCAGTGATTTTAATTGGTCTCTCTTTCAGAGAATCAAAATGCAAAGCCTGCTCTCAGCCCTTTAATTCTCCACTGATTTGCAGAAGTAAACGCTTAACGAAGTTCCACTTTTTTTATAAAGTCATAAGATGCAAATGAGCAAGGATGAGAGTGTCGTTGCAATAACAGCATTTCCCTATTAGATGAAAAATTGGCTTTGCTGAGGGACGTCAGGGATCAGGTTGAATGAATTCACTCTTTAATCAATTGGGTTTTTTAAAATTTGATCATCAATATTTCCGTGAAGAGCAAACCAGACAGCATCTGATCATCTCAAGTGAAAGAAACAAGAGACAAAATATTAAATGCAGCAGTTTCTGTGGGCTTGAGGGTTAACCTCGGGCTGTGTTCATTTTTTATAAGAAGTGTTGTTTGCAGTTGACTCATCACAAGCGAGTGAGTGAAAGATGAATGTGGAAGCTTTGATTCATTACTCAGGAAACGTGATGGACTTGCTCACAAGCACATCTTTGTTGCTCTAAAGCCTCTGGAAATAGAGGTCTACTCTCTGAATTACAGAGGGTTGCGGCTGTCAGGATTCAGGGAACGCTGGGGAGCCGACCCTTGACCTTTCTGAAAGGAATGTGGCCGGTGTCGGCAAGGACGCCTTGTTTGGAGGGAGAAAAAGTGCCAGAAGGCCATGTGGGGGCCTCAGTAGTCAAAACCGTCCCTGGGAGCAGGATTACCACCCTGGGGATCATTTACTGGAGATAATATAACATGGCATCAAGGAAATTGTGTTTTGTTACAACCTGTCTTATTTTTGTAGTTTTGCCCAGGATTCCTATAAGGTAATAACAACATTTTACTCACTAATACAGCGGAGGCGAGATGGTGCTAAGACCACTAGGAAGTCAAGTGGGATGAGAAACATGAGTCATCAAACTAACACATCAGTTAAAGTGAGTGAACCTAAAGCATCTGTTACAATCACATTTAATTGTTGAAACTTTACTGGAAGGGTAGCTCCGCAGAATCTAATAATGGTCCACTGATCAACTCGTTGTGGAGTTTCAGTAAGTTCACCTTCACTGAACTTTCACTCTCAAACAACTTCTTTAACATCTGCGTGCCCCAAAAACATGTCCTTGCACAAAGAAGTAGTAGAGATGATTGGGATGCATGGTAAGTGTTGAAGGTCAATGCTGATTTCACATTCTGACAGCCGCATTGGTGGGGTCAAGGCAATAAGATCACTTGTTATGGGAAGTTTGTTGTTTTGGCCTAATTTTGAAGAAAAAGAAATTCTGCCTCATACCTTCAGTCACTGTCAACCCCTTTAACATATAACTCCAACCAAACAAACTATCCCTGACTTTAACAAACTTTAAGTTGCCATACAAACATTAGATACGCCTCAGTAGCAACCAGTGAGCACTGTAGTGAAAACAAATGAAATATGTGTTTTACAGTTTAATCAATTCAGTTGTATTAATATTGTGCCAACAGACAACTTTTGTAGACTGTACAGTTTATTCTATTATGTTTCCAACAGGCAGAAACCTCTAACAGGCAAAAGCAAGACAGAGAGAGATAAATACAAAGAGGAATGAGAACACACAGCAGCACAATGCAAACTCCACATAGAGATGTAAAGTATGTAATGGTAATGGTAGTGGTGTTAATAATAAGAGTAATAGTAATAATAACTGTAGCAGTGGGTGTTAAGGGCCTTGGGCAGCAGGTGGTGTGTAATCACAGATCCAGACTCTACAGCTCCAGAAGAAGAAATACCTGCAAAAAGGAAGCAAGAGGAGGGAGGAAAGATGTAAAAACCGAACAAAACTATGAGAGGGAGAATATTTTACTAACATACATTAATGGGATAGGAGTGTGTACAGATGAAAAAGCTTGGTCTTAAATATGGGGAGGGTGCCCCTTTAAACCCAAACTGGGAGATGGCCCCACACTAGCAGAGTTTGCTAGCTGAAGGCTTGGCAACAATCCAGTCTAACAATCCAAAATGTTTGGACCATTTTTCTGCACCTTTCTGAGACGTCAGGATGTGCCTAATTTTTGCAATGTTACAAAGGTGATAAAAGACCCTCCTTGATATTTGTTTTATATGGCACTTAAAGGACACGTCCTGATCAGTCTTACAGTCCTTGATCCTTACAGTGATGCAAGAGACCATGGCAATGCCTTGAGACATGACTGAACTTTCATTTAACTTGATATTATTAGATATTATTTGCATAAAAATGTAGGTTTATACTGTGATTTATAATAATATCACCGAAGGGAAGCGTATACCATTGGACAGGTCCTAGCACAGAACCATGTGGAATTCCAAGACTAACATTAGTTGTTTGAACAATTCATCGTCAACATGTACATACTGAGATTGATTGAGTAAATTGGATTTACACCACCTTGCACCAGCTAAAAAAAACAATTTAATGTCTTGTCTCTGTAACATGATGTAATGCTTAACGCTGTCAATGTAGCACTGTGATCTAAGAAGACAAGGACAGAGACACGTCTTGTCTGATGCAGTTAGAAGGTCATCTTTAATGACCATCACGTCTGTCTCTGTGCTATGATGCACTTTGAATCCAGACTGAAAATCCTCAAATAAACTATTGTTACATAGAAAGTTATACACACCGATTGAAGAGAATCTTAAAGAAAAGGGGAAGATTAAATAAAGGGTCTATCGTTGGCTAAAACCACTGGATCAGTTCTTTTTAAATAGAATTTCAAGTTACTTTAATGGTCTGTGGTACAGAGCCTGTTAATAAAGACAGTTTTATCATATCTAGTAAAGAAGAGCCAATTATAGGTAAAAGCGACCTGGTTGGGATGGAGTCTAAGAGACAGGTTGCCGGTTTAGATGAAGAAATCATTGAAGTTAGCTGATGAAGGTGTTATAGATTTTCCTGTGTTTGAGGATAAATCAGTGCCAGCCGAGGGCAGGACATGATGAATTTTGTCTCTGGTATTTAGTATTTTGCCATTAAAGGAGCTTATGAAGTCGTTAATACTGAGGGCTTTAAGAACACATGGCTCAGTAGAGCTATGACTCTTTGTCAGCTTGGCTATGATGCTGAAAAACACCAGTGGTGTCCTTATTTTCCTTTATTAATGATGAGTAATAGGCTGCTCTAGTATTACAGAGGGCCTTCCTGTGTGTTTTAAGAGTCTCTTGCCAAACTAAATGCCATTTTCTCTCAAGTTTTTTATTTTTCATGTTTGCTTTCATTTTCAAGTTGAGGGGCTATGTCATGGAGCTAATTTTCTTTGTTTTATTATATTCTTTTTCAGAGGGGGAATAGAGTTAAGTGTCATTCTGTCATTTTTCTGTTATATTGCAACATGTCCTTGAATTAAATGCAGCTAAAATAATTTCTATAAATATAGCTGCAGTACTATCAGATAGACATCTAGTATCCAGTTATTTCCTTAAGATGTGTGGTTAAGTAAAAGGAATTTAGATGTTAGTAAATAATGGTCTGATTTAAGAGAATTGTATGAAAAGACTGTCCAATGTTCATTTTCAGATTCAATGCTAGCGCCAGAGCAAGGTCAATGGTGTGGTTAAAACAGCAAGTGGGTTTATGTGCAGTCTTTATACTTTGACAAAAGACAGTCACATCTAATAATGACATTAACACAGAATTAATAACTTCATTTATCTTAAAGACTTGATAAAAACTGGCTGTTGTCTTTTCCAGGTTGAGCGGGAGAGACTGTCAACAATATTTTTGAATGAGTTAAAATTAACTTTAGGTTTAGAGTTGATTTATAGGCTTGAGTTGAATTATGTTCTGTTTGAACATTTTGAGACACTGGTATTTTACAACCTGCATATTTCATTTTCCTTGTATTTTCTCAAGATGTATATGTTTATGCAAATAAGTAGAACATAAGCCTAACGTAAAAGATGAGTGAATAACTTAAATACCACAGGAAGCATTATATAACCGTTTTAATAGGCTGTGTATTGCCTATTATAAGTACACTAGCTCAAGATTAAACATTGGTGAAAAGTCCCTTTAAAGATAATATGAGGCGAGGGATGTGTTTAGAATGAGTCTGATTTTTGTATGCTGATGTTGCAGGCTTTCAGATTAGAAGTACATTTGGTGGGTGAAATGTTTCATAACCAACATGAATGATGGCCAAAACTCTTGAAAATACAACTCAGGTTTTGAAAAATGATGCATTCTTAATGCACTCGTGTAACATTTTGAGCAAGAAAGCTCAAAGCAGATTTAAGATCAAAGCAATTGCTCAGAGCAATGTTAAGATGTTTAAACCTGTAGCAGGTGCTGCATACAGAGGAACTGTAATACACAGACATACATGTATATTTACATATGTACCTCACACACTATTGTGAATGAATTCTTTTAGGGAAAGGAGGTATACAACAAAGACGTTTTCTGGTTAATATCACACATTTGTTTTCAGGAATGTGAACACGCCACCATGCTGTCCACATATCAGTCCAGATTAATGGTTTGTTGTCCTTGTGGCAGTTACCAAGGCTGCTGGAAGATGAATGAAATGTGACTTGTTTCTGTAGAAAATGGACAACAGAATACACAAAGAAGGAGATTTAAAGAGCTTGTCTAATTGGAGATAGATAAGGGCAGTCCTACTCATTATCAAAACATACAGACAGCCAACGTGAAAACAGGGTTGACATGTGAGTAATTGCATTACCCCTCACCTCTATCTCCCCTGTGCACTTCAACAATATGCAATAGGTGTGCTGATTTCCCCACAAGAGCAGGAACTAAGATAGACAACTTCAACAAGACAAGCATATATTTAAAGAAAAATACTATTATCAACATTATAGGCCATTCCTTGTCATGTATAGTTTGGATTACCGATGTCCATGTTTGGTTTTCATTTAATATGAATTAATCTGCTATAGCAGTGATTTTGTTCGTTTATTCAGTTTATGATAGTCTACATCCATGCTAAAAGCTTCTGATGCTGCTTAGGCAAGGCAACAGCTTTAGCTAAATGCTACTGTTGCATGTTGCATGCTAACATGCTCACAATGACAGTGCTAACTTTATAACACTCACAGGTTTGGTTTAGCATGAGAGCTAGTCTGCTAATTGGCACAACATACAAAGTACAGCTGTGGCTGAAGTCAGGCTTTACACTGGTAATGTCCTTTGTGTCTTCAGTGAGCTGTGTTCCAAATATCAATGCCATAAAATTGCATCAATTTCAGTCCTTTTGAAACTAATCTTGGTAATTGACTCAAGTGTGTAAAGTCTCACAGATCAGAAAGGCCTTGTTGAAAAAACCCACCTTAATCATCATCTCCTATCTCACAGAGGCCTTTCTTGATAAAATCAAAAAAGTCTGAAAACACAGATTACATCCTGTTTTAAGCACAATCTGATACAAGTTTATCTAGCTCACTGATTCACACCTCACAGTGCCACAGGCGTCCTGTAATAGGTGTCACATGTCACCAACAAACATGACACATATGGCTTGGTCTTGACAACGTCTACACTGAAGCTCTATTTTCAAACATTTTGCTGAGCCTTTAAACATAGTTTTGACACTGTGTGCAGAAATGGATATTTTTGGAGTCTTACCAGGTTATCGTATAATTTACAGTGTACAGACAGTGTTGCCTTTTTGTATTAGTAAGTAATATGCTAAGTTCTTTTTTTATTATGGACATGAACCAGTGCGTTTTAAAGGAATGGTTGGTTATCTATTATTGTTCACTTTTTATTTATTTATAAAAATGTATTCGGCACTAGGTGTGAATGTGTGTGATGGAGAGGAATGACAGGTTAACAACAGAGGATCACCTAAGTCAGTAGGATTCCTCCTTTAGGCACCATGAATGTCTGTACTAAATTGTAATGTCAACTCATCTCATAGTTGCTGAGATATTTGAGTCTGAAACGAAGTGGTGTACTCATGTTGCAGACAACTGTCCCTAAATCTTCAGAGCACAGATAAGAAGCATCAAATCCATATATCACAAAACCAGTCTGCATGACAAATTACTAAGATGATTAATCAATTATCTAAATAGTGGCACACTGATTTACTGTCGAACTACTAACCCATGAATCCCCTGCTTGTTTCAGCTCTAGTTCTCCAACTAACACATCAAGTCTCAGTGTGTCCTTGAATGCACCAATGACCAGGTGTAAAAACAGTCTTTAGTACCACATAATGTAAGCAAATCTCTGACAAAATCAGGGGCAGAAAGATGTTCTTGGTGATGGATCACCTGTCTCAAGTTTTGAATCCTCGCAAGCTGAATTTAACAGTGTACAGAAATGAATAGAAAATAATGGCTGGCTGGAAGATAGAAAATCAATCTGCAATCATATGGTTTGCTCTGGAAAATAGCCAGTAAATTATAGGAAAGTATGCATGATTTGTAGCTAATCAGATGGAAGATGTGAAACATAAAACATCTTTCTTTAAAGGCCTCTATGGTAATAGGGTGTCTGCTGGAGAAACTTATTCAGCACCAGTAACATAAGCCCTGATGCTAAATATTTTGCAGTGTGCATGATCGGGGGCGTGGCAGGTTCACAGGAGGTGTAAGCAGCCCATTAACCATGAGAGTAGCACAGCCTCGCTAGAGACGGCTAATCTTGTTTTACTTTGCAAATGCATTTGCTTGCCCTTAATTGCAGCAGCAAACAGTCTCTGAGTGGATCAAAATACAAATTTGAGCATTGTTTGGGCTTCTGTTGACCTCTCCCAAATGTTAAGGTTAATCTGGTTAAATTACTGACTAATAAATTAAATTTTGAAAATGCGGTTATCACAGACACACCAGTGATGGAAGTCAAAGCAGAAGAAGCCTTACATTTAGCAGCTGTAATGAGCGGTGCAAAGGCATGTTATGCTTTGAATGGATATCTCAAACTATTCTTCCTCATGCCAATGACTTTTAAAAATAGGACGGATGAATCTTTTTTTAGAGCTGAACCGTTTACCTGCTTTGACTCTGATATTTGAACGGTTGACTCAGACACTGCAGAAACTTTCTCTGCAGTGGATGATAAGCTGCACCTCCTGATTCAGCCTGACAGCAGCCCGACAAGCTAATAATGGTTCACTGAGACACTTAGAGTTTCTTTAATGTTTTCCATTGAGAGCAGTCAATTTCACTGAAATGTTTATTTAGTGACCATTAGATAACTTTACACAGTGGCTGTGACGGCACATATATTTCCATCACTCTTAAAGCTGCGCTAATCAATATTATTAGAGTATCACCCATCTCTGCAGGGCACTTTGGCATCCTTCAGGATACTGTGCTCAGTTTTCCAGCCTGCAAAGTTAGTGTTTTTGTTCAGCCTCTTCAACCTAGTTTCCAGCTGCAGCAAACCACAGTTTTCCAGGGAAAACTGTATAAGCAACTATACACTCCCTGCTAAGCACCAAAGAGCCCACAGACACGGTAAGTGAAAGTTTGCAGCTTAGTAGCTAAAGGGGGCCAGAAACGACTCCAAAACAGGTATTACTATTGCTGTGTATATGTTACGCAAAAGGCAAGTGTTTATCATATCAAGTTAATAAGATTACGATATCTAAATGTTGTGTCTACAGTGTGGTACCCCCATCTAGCCAAAGAATACCTCTCAATGCTGCTTTAAATAATTAGATTTTACTGTCCTTGGAAAGCAGAGTAACAGCTTTAGTCTGGATATTGTGGGGTATAGTTTTTCTAGGCTGAGGTGCACCTTTTGCCTCTGAAAAAAATTAGATTTGCTTTTAATAGAACAGAAACTCAAATTTCTGAACCTCATATTAGAAAAAGGAGTGCTGGGTATTTCAATTAAAGATGGGGTTAAGAGGTCAGTTTAAGTTGGTGACAGTGCATTCATTAAAAAGTTTTAAACTTGGTGTTACTTATGTAACTCTGTGTGAAAGGGTATCCAATCAACGGTTTCTCATTAAATCCAATATTTTGTAATCTCTGATTTTTAACTACTGGCTAAATAACTGCTTAGAAATTACAGGCATGCATCATAACCCTCAAAGCGTTTCTAATAAACACCATCTGTGTCTAGAATTATCAGGGTTTTCTGCCACTTGCTTTACTTAGTTAAAAGGTTATTTAGAGTCAGTCAGGCTCAGTGATAAAAAGTCATGAAATTCAAAGCTGTCTCACCAGAGCAGGTCTGGGTTGAATGGCCCAGCTAGCTAATCTCCATATGAAATGCATATAACAAAGGGGAAAATTAGCTGCAAAGAGTAATTGTTTAGAATGGGGCACGGAGAAAGTAACCATGAGAGAGGCAGGGTAACAGAGAAGGGACAACTCAGCTTTAGTGAAGTTATGAGCTCCCCTTTAAAGGTCCCACAAGTTCATACACAGCTGCTATTTATCCCCAAAGTTAATCGAAGTATTTACGGCTAGTATTTAGCAGGATTAGTTCCATGTTGACTCGATAAGATCAGAATGGAGCATTTAAATCAAAAGGCTGATTTAAGCCTTTCATATCCATAAAAATCCTCTAGCATTTAATGCTATAAACAGTTCCTTATCATTTGAGTCTAATACTTTTTCACATAACAGTAAATAAGTCTACAGAAAGACAAACTAAAGCAGTACAACCCAAAGATAAGTCAAACAAGTCAGTATTACCTAAGGCAGATCAGTGTTATTTACATGTAAATATGAACAACAGAGTAAAACATGTTAACACTAAACAGAGTATACAAGGCAAGATTTCAGATATGTGATGTTTTTGTAATCTATGATGTGGCCCCAGGCAGGTTTCAGTGTCATTTGCATTCTTACAAACAGTCCTCGCATGAAACAACACACCAACGGCCTCCTCCACTGCAAGCTACAGCAGCAGCCAGCTCTGCACCACCGTCAACCAACTGTCTCCCTCTGCAGCCTAAGTTATATTGTCATGGACACGGCATGAGGTGAAGGGAAAACTGGCCAGAAACAGAGCTGATTGTTATGGTAACATCCGTTTGTTTGGAGGTGTGGTGTAAATGTAGGTGTGGCTAATTGCGCTGTGCTCTCGTAGGTCGCCGCCAGTGAGCATAAACTCTATGGTTTGTTATTCAGAGCCCGAGGGCGTTGAAGAGATAATGTCAGCCTGGCTTGGGCCAACAAACAGACCAGTACTCCTGTCCCAGACTGGTATTAAACCTTCAGGGCAAAGACTCTCCAATCCCCCCACATTCCAGAGTCAGGCGGCTTTAGTTGTCCCTCTTCTACAGCACAACCGCCTCTGTTTAAACAGTCTTAATCAGATCTATGTGTTGGACTGTTGAGGGCAGGGCTGGATCCGCATTGTTGCCTTAGACAATGAGCGGCTTTGCAGCAGTGGTGTGAGGTGACACCTGTAAGGTGCTTCTTTCACACCCGGCAAACAAGGTATTAGGAAGTCAGTAAGTAAGCAAACTTTATTTATGTGGCGCTATTCAAAACAGGAGGTACAAAGTGCTTTCCAGACTGAGGCCAAAGAAAGGACATCAAGATAGGCAGACAAGAGCATTAAAGGCATTAAACCCAGAATGTATAAAGGTTTCATCTTAGTCAAAAGCTGAAGTGATGGCTATAAATGCTTCTTTAAATATTTGAAATCATTATATCCAAGAATATTATCTCTCATTAAGTTTGATTTGTTGTCATTCTCACAGTTTAAAATCCCCAGGTTGTACAAAATGCTATAATTCAGCTCAGTCTGTACAATGATTGGTTGGATGTTTGGTTTCTGTCCCTAGCATTTCAAACTGACTGAATTTGTCACTGCAGGATGTGAAAGATGCTCCATCTATAATTGTTTTGCAAGGGATTCACTTAAGACACAGCAATCAGAAAAGTCTGAGGAGAAATCAGCCAGCACCTGTTAGCAGAGGCATTTTGGAATCACACAAATAAGGTAATTGCAGCCTCAAGGACAAAAACAATAAGCAGCAAAACTGTTTTGCCACTGAGGAACTTGCAGCAATTAATGAATTCGGCAAAGGAGAAATGCAAGTATCTCAAATGCATGCAGTGTGTTTGTATTTGTGTGTGACTGTCACCAATTGGGACCTGCACAAAGCTCGTGAGCAGTAGTGCATTCAGAAGTCTGACACTCCCTCAGAATAAAAGACAAGTCCTATTCTCTGTTGGAGACAAGCATAAATTCAGAGAAGGTTTGGGAGCTGCGGATGTTTATTTCTTTCACGGAAAACTAGCTTCACTGGAGATGAATGCAAGCTATTTTGGACAAGGCCCCATATTTATTTTATGCCAAACTGAAAAATCAAGAGAGGGTTCGATCAACAGTGGCAAGAGGAAAGATAAAGCATCAAGCTCCAGCTTTAAGCTTTAACAGGCTTTAAGACATCAGCGACTCTATCAGGGAACAATAATTCTGACAATTGGTCGGACTCATGAAAATTTCAATTTGCAGTACTTATTTCCATTCATTAAATATATTGGTCTTATCCAATAATATATTATTATAATAATTTCCATCCTTTAAAGACACGCATTCAGACTATGTTGCTGCTGATGCATTGCAGTTTTATGCATTACTTCTGTTACACTTAAAGCACTAGCGCAGGAATTTTAGTGTGAATAAAAGAATGTCTTTTACATCCCAGCTTTTGCCGATTGAGTTCACACCATCATTGCCTCATAAATCTCTCTATATTATACAGTACACAGAGTTTTTAAATCTAGTGTCTGCTACAACATTCCCACATTGGCTCACTGGTAGTGATGCGTTTTGCATAAACTAGCAAATATTGATTCTCTGGACCTGATGGGGTGAGCAACTGGAGTAGGCTGCAGCAGCTGGAAGCATGGGGAAGGCGATGGCACCATAAGCACGTCAACATGGTCATGTTATTGCTCTCACTGCCAAAGGAGGAGGCAGAAGTCCCCATTACAGCTTTAAATCTGCACAAGCATTATTTTTAAGTTTAACAACTGCTTAAATGATTAAATGTAATGCGAAAGGTGATGAAACTACTGATAATTAACCACCAATGCCAGGGTTTTTGCCCCTTTCAGCTTGTTGTTTTGGGTTTTCCCTCGCATCTGCTGCTTTCAACAATAAGCCCTTTTGAACTCACTGCACACTACCTTTAAAGCACTGAACAGTTAGACAAACAAAGAGGGCAGATAGTTGGTGCACATAATGGCATATTTAGCCACAAAAGAGCCACATATTTCTCTTAAGAGTTGGTGGAGACCGAAATTAACCTAGAGAGAGTGAATGTATGAACTTACATTCACCAGATGGCCAGAAACATGACTCAAGATGAATAATAATGTTGCTCTATGTTTGTTTGGTGAATGAATAAGCAACTATTCACTAAACTCACACATCAAAATCATAAGATTACAAATAATTTAGCAGTGACAAAATCAGTAGTTAAATGCAGGTTTCGGTTACTGCGCAGCTCTACATGAATCTTCTTCATCTGATCCAATTCATATCTATGCATTAAACATTTTGGATAGGTATCCAATAGTGTCTCACAACACCATTTAAAATTTGCTGATATTAAAAGTGCCTGTAAATTCAGGCGTAACCAGGCTCCTCCGGCGACAGTGACACAGGGAAAACCTCTTGGGGTTTCTGGAACAGTGACTCAGGGGCATCTAGGGGGAATTGTGAGGTGCCATCTAGAAAAATGATTTTCTCTGGTTGTGGAACATACATCCTCACACATGTCAAAACTAAAGTTACTCCAGAGCAGGTATGTAATCATAGATTATGAGGTGGTTCAGGTCTTTGTGCAGCATTTTTCTTGTGTTGGGGCTCCTGTGTTTTGTTTTGTTTTTTTGTTAATGTGTGTATTAATATGAAGTCCCAACCAGTAGCTATATATGAAATACATTGTGGTATGTTGCACATCTGTAAGCTAACTTAGATAAGCAAAAATATATTTCTTACAGTGACAACAATCAATAAGTACAGCTGCTCGTGTCATACATCATCAAATACCCTCTAAAACTCGCAAAACCCTGAGTGGTGGCATATTTTTAAACAGCCAAATAAGAGCAGGATTATTATAATGTATGCAAAGCTCAAAAAAAGAGAATATACAGGCCTCTGTGACTTAACTCAGGAGTCCTACACTGTACAACACTGTCAGTGAAATCCCAGTACTCCCAGACTATAAATGGCACCACCTGATTCAGTTGTTGTGGGAAAGGGAAAAAAGTTCATCCTTTATATTTGATTACTTTGTCATCTGTTTGATATTCTTGACATGCCCTTTTCACTCCAATATATCAAGAGATTGTATCTCGCTTTAGCTGGTATCTACTCATTCTGCTTTAAAGATTATCCAGCAAACAGAATGTCAACCTGCTTTCTCCACTTTATAGTAAAAAAAAGGAGAGAAGCTGCAGCAGCAAATGATAGCGCAGAGACAAATTATTCCAACAACTTTCCCTTTGAAATCCCTGCACAGTGAGGAGTTATAACTTTTTCTAATTCTACTAACAGAATTGCCATAACAAGACTTATCTTTTGTTTAAGAGTTAATTTCATGGAACATTTGGGTGTTGGGTGTCATTATGAGAAAGTGGCAGAAGATGTATTCCCAAAATATTCACTGCCATATTAAAGAGGGATAACAAGAATCTGCCATTTCTGTTTATACTGGGCTGCTGCTCAAAGCATCAGCCTACAGCAGCCGGCATTTAAGTGCCGCCGAATCCACTGGCAACGAGCCACCATTAACTGACAAACCAACAAATAGTTTCAGGCTTAGGTGAGAAATAAACAATACTGACAGCTGACAGATGCCTGAGTTGTAGCAGACTGGTCTACATCTTCATGAATAATTTCTCTGCCTTTCATGTTGCCAATGAATTACATTTATGCATTCCCAACCAGGTAATTTGAGAAAACAGACACAACCAGGAGCCAAGCCAGCCAGACAGGGTTGAATATATCACACACCAACAGCTGCATCCAATGCAGAATACAGACTGAGACAGACTGGGAACATTTCACCTGTAATACATCTGAACTCTTTTTCCCCCCTCAGCCTTCGATGTAATTGATTCTACTGCACAGATTTCATCCAGACTCAACTGGTTTCTTTGTCTTTCATATGAATTTTTCCAACAAAACTTGCTTGATATAAGGCTTTCAGTTAATACTTGATCTCTTTATTCAGCAAAGAAGTGTTAAGCCTCCGAAATGGACGACAAATATAACCTCTTTTTATAAAATGATCCCTGTTGATCAAGACTTTCTTGATATGAATATCGAAATACTGAAACTGCCTGGATATAAATGCGAGGTTAAAGCAAATGTCTTGTATTTAGAAAATTGCTATGGTTACTCCATTGGATGAATGAAATGTGATGAAGTTAATTTTTAAAAGACATACATCATATGTCGTGTGATATGAAAACTGTGGTTGTTCCTCTGTAGCATCTTTCCAACAGGTCATAGGCCTGAAGGAATCACTGTTTTTTTCACGAGCACAATGCTTGCACAGGGAATTTGTCTCGGTAAATTTGCGCTGACATGCTGCAACACAGTTCCACAATACAGGATTAACTGACAAGCAGGATAAAAAACCTCACACGTGGCGAAAAGACATACAGCCTGACATTAAACTAAAAAGCCCAATTACATGATAAAACTAAAGAAATACCCCCCTGTGTGACATCAGGTTAATGGCTGAATGTGCACCCAAAAAGACAATGGCTGACATACTGCGATGATGAATCACAGAAGAAGTATTACAAGACAGATTTTCAGAGTGGTTTTTAATGAGGTTTTCATTTGTGTCATTCAAAAGATCTTTACCTTCTTATCTTTGTATTGTCTTAACTGGTATTAGTATTAATACAATTGACAAAATAATGTTAAAGAATCATGACAGGCAGAGAAAGAAAGCTGATTATATAAACCCAAATGTCAGCTAACGGCACTGAAGTGTCACTCAGTGTTGCTGTGTTGACATGGCAAAGCTCAATGTTTTTACATGGCTCTAATTAAAAAACATAGTATGTAAAAAAAGTGCTAAAAATTGCTAAAAACTCCTATGACAAATGCTTTCATATTAACAATAGATCAAATGACTACTTATTGTGAAAGGGGTCATTCGTAGCCATAAACCCACACAGGACTGTCCCCTGATTCTCCAGCATCCCTTAGGTCCTTTGAACGTTTCAGCATCTTTCAGCTCATTGTTTTGGTTTTAATTCCCTCTAACTTTACTCATTTACTCATTACTCAATCTCACCACTCAATGTTGTATCAAAATGCAGCAAGTAAAAAAACTTTAAAAAACCAAACTGTATGCTCTCTGCCCAGCACCAAACAACAAAAACACAGCATTTGCAACTAGATGGTGAACACAGCAGAACGTCTAGCTGCTTAAGACTCTCTCAGGACTTGGTTAAGATGGATAATTATGAACTTTTGAAGGCTATAACATGGTTTTTGTGCACTCACGTTACATCTGTTGCCTCTACGTGTACATAAAATATCAGTTAATGCAGCTTTAAAGTTCTATTAAGATGCACAGGGAGCTGTGTTGTGTGAATGACATCAGTTAGTTACACACAACATCCATCATTTGCTCCTAAACAGCAGTTTACGGTTTAGAAACATCGTGTGCATGCTAAATATTGTTGGCACAGTTGCCCTTTTCAGCCGCAAGGAACATTGCAACTTGCCAACACAAGACATGCCATTTGGTCTCCTCGTTTGTTTTATTGTTAGTATCAAGAAGCAGTTTCTATTGATCGGCTATAATAGAAGTGAGTTTGGATGGTATGAGGAGCTCAAACAAAGAGATCCATTCTGCTTTTCTTTGTGTAAATGTGAGGATTAGTTGGGGGGAAAAGTTAGGCTCTACAGAGAACAATGAAATCGATAAAACAGAGACTCCTCACAGAAAGAGAGGTAACTCTGCATCGACTACAGGCTGCTCACACACTCAATCAGATTAACTAATGAAGCAATTATCGATCCAAAGTGGGGCTGCTGGCCGACACAGGACTGGCCATTAAGCGGATCTTCCCCTCCCTTGGCCATGCTGAAAATGTCAGGGTCACTATGTTCGCTGCTTGACACAGTTTACTGAAGCCCAATCTGCAGGAGACTAATCACTTGTCTGCCTCCCAGGAGAACTTGTGATGGGGCACACACACCTCCGCGGGACAGGAGAAAAATCTGATTTTCACAAAGCCTGGAGAGGAGCCAAATTAAACCGTGCCATATTTACTGAAAATTAAGGAATGCAAAAGGAGAACTGACCATTGCACGGCTGCAAATGAGCAGCATCCTGCTCAGTCTGTAACCCACGCTGCACCGCCAGTTCTAGTTAACGTTGTTGTTGTTGCATTCACAAAGCTTAATTTAATTGTTTTTGTACTTGAAACACACCTATGATGATTACTGCAGACCTGCAACACAGGCTAGTGAGGGAAGAGGAGAAAAAAAGATTTCCTGTCTGCAGCATCCCTGAATGTCAAAAATGTGTACTTTCATTGCCCGAGTCCATAGCAACGCAAGGTTGTTTTGTTTCCATGCTCATAGCGGGAGCGGTGTCACAAGGTGTCTCACAAGATGTCAAAATAGGAACGTTCATTCTTTCATCAAATAAAAGACAGCAGGAGCGGGTACAGTTCCTCCAGTGTGACATGATATATTGTAATTCATTAGTCTGTGTGTAATCTCTTTCTCCAGTCATGGGGGCTGACTGAAAATGTTCTCCGTGAATATGAAATTAACCTGAGCTACAGCTGCATTTATTTCACTGAAAAGAAAAAAAACCATGACCTGACATTTTAGGCCTGGTTTACTGTAGGTTCTTTTTATTTTTGGATACATTAATTTCAGGTTGTTTTGCATTTGTTGTTTGGTATTTTTCAATATTTAGTCCTTGACCAGCCTCACCCAAAATCCCAATTTTGACCGAGATGTTATTGTTTCGTAATTGAACACCACGCTCCAGGCTCGGTCATCAGTCAGTCTCATTCACTTTCACCCACATGGAAAAAAAAGCAAATAGTTCTTTTTTTTCTTCTCTCAGCGCACTGAGGCAGGAAAAATATTGCTTTGCGGTTAACTTCTAATCAAATTGCATTAGGTTTTCACAGCCTGTGCCCTCACTCCATTTGCACAAACCATCACAGACCTACATGAATTTCACACCCAGGGTGAGGAATACTTACTTCTTTACCCCAATAGATTTCTCCCCCAGCCCAACACACACTGGACGCACATGCACCCATGCACACGTTGTGATCAGACAAGTACGATCATGCAGTTACAGCGCAGTGGTACATCATTTTATTTGCAGCAAGTGTGGTTTTAATGACATTTCACATGCTCTGATGTTATTTTTACCAACTTCAGAAATGGACTAGGTAGAACTGTCACTGTTGTGCTCGTTTTTAAAGTGTGATACTTTTTTTTTTTTAGCAGACAACAGCCCTCATCTATAGTCACAATCTGTTTGTCATCATGTAGGAAACCAGACTTGAAACCACGAATGACACACAAGTGAATATAGATAACTACACACATTACACAGAGCCAAAAAAAATGAGTGCAAGTGTAGAAAAGTAAAAGCCATCTCAGTGCCAGAGCTTTCACATTAATTCTAATTATTAGCATAGTCATTATATGGATATTAATTATTGTGGTGCTGCTCTTGAATGTGCTTCAGTGAAATAATTGAAAAGTAAGGAGATATGAGCAAGGATTTTAATAATTAAATAGGGATTAATTATTCATGTGGAAATTTCTTCATTATAATTAACCTTGGACCCACATCCTATAGCTTGCTTTACCATGAACCTTCTGTCCTGTCAGTGTCGCTTCCTGCATGAGACAAGGCATGGGTTGCTTGAAAGCAACCCTCAGTACATGTGTGTCTGGTTGTGTGTTTGTGCATGCATATATCTATAAGTGGGTTTGAGAGTACATGTTAGAAACAACAGAGGTCGGGCGTACATTTACTCAAGTGCAAGCAGTAAAGTACAGTATGGAGCATCACTCTTTCTAGGCAGGCGTCTACTTTTAGTGCATTTCACCTTACAACATGGTACTTTTTACTTCACAGCATTTATGTGATGGCTGAAGTTACAAGTTACTTTGCAGATTCAGATTCCTCTCTGCGATAAGCTCATAAAATGTCACCTTTGTCAGTTAAAAATAACACATGAATAAATAAAAAAAAATCCAAATGTCAACTTTTCAGGAACTCTCAGAAACAGCCTTCTCCGTCTTTATGACACAATACATTTTTGACATTGAACTGACATTGAATTGAGGAGGAGTCTTCAGGTGTTTTTCCTCTGTGCACTGTTTATGTTTCATGTACTTAAAGTATTTAAACACTGAGATGGAGACCTCTTTTGGTTTGTGAACAACAAACATAAGCCAATTAACTGATTAGTCAATGCAGAAAAAAAAATCAATTAATTGGCTATGTTGGGCGCTTGATTTGAAAAGCAGACAAACATGTGTTTCCATATTATTCAATGTGGAGTTTTGGTGATTTTTTTGAACCATCATAAACTGAATATCTTTTGATTGTGGACCTTTTGGTAAGAAATGTCACCTTGAGCTCTTTGATGTTGTGCTTTTTTCACAATTTCCTGATGCTTAATAAGCCAAGTAATTCATTGATTAATTGAAAGTATCACTGTCAGTTTACTACTTGAGTAGATTACTACTTGAATACTTTTCATTTTGCTACTCAGTAATATGGAGTGTTGCATCAGTCGAATTTTCAATGTAGGTTAAGTATTTACTCCACCTCTATTCTGCATGAAACAAGTCTGAGGCGCGGCTTGATTGAAGGTTTCCCTGTCTCTGTCTCTCTCTCCGAGTGTGTATGTGTGTGCGTGTGAGTGAGCATGCAGACTGAGGGTGCATGTTGGAAAAAAGGGAAGGGGGGCGAAGATGAGAGTAAAGGGGGTGAGAGGGAGGAGAAGGATGGGGCATGAGGGGGGGGTCTTAAGAAAGGGGTGGGCGGGAGGGCGCGCTCTTGCGTGTGGGAGGAGGGGGGATGTGCTGCTGGAGGGGGAAAGAGGGTGGGGAGGTGTGTGTGGGGGGGTTGGGGCGGAGCTGCAGACAGCATCCCCCGCCCTCGCGCTCGTCTGTATGCCCCTCGCAATTACCTGTTCTACCAGAACTGCCAGAACTGATGCGAGCGCGTGTTGGCGAGCACATGCCACGCTGGGAGAAGAAGAGCCAAATCTAAACTGAACAGCACCAGAAACCGGAAAACAGCAGCCGCGCGAGGACCGTTTTAATAGAACCCACCTTCTAAAAAAAACCCCACAAAAGTGGTTTGAACAAACCTCTGAAACAAACTGAGCCGACCTGAGGATCTGAGAGACTCGCGAGGATGCACTTGTTGTCCGCCAGCTGCGTGTGTGCCCTCCTCATCACCGCGCTCCTCCGCCAAGGTAAGCTATTGTCTCTTTAACCGGCCAGTGGTGCTGCTCACGCGTGCTGCACCCGCGCCGGAGCCGCAGGTAGCCTGTGAGAGTCCCAGCAGTCACGCGCAGGTGCCACCAAAAAAACTTCAACCCGGCTAATCGACCACATTTCCGCCAAGAAGTGAAGCTGGTGGAAAGCTGGTGCTTTATAGTTGAAAGTTATTGAGCTGTAACGTAGTTTCTGTTTTTTGGAGGTCATCGAAGTATTTCTCAAAGATGCTGCATTTCTCGGATATAATTTGCAAACAAGTTTATGCTCGAAATCCCCCTTTCTTAAAAAAATACAAATCGTCTAAAAACATTTTATTGTTTTTGTTTTAACAGCTTAGAACCACGTATAATGTACTGATGACCTCTCTCAAAGGCAGTTGTGTTAAATTGTGAAAAAACTACATGTAAATATCTATACTATATTTTAAAAAGTCAAGATTAATATCACCAAGCAGTTTTTTTAAACTTTAACTTTAACTGCTGACCTCATGAAATGGTTTGTTACTGCATACATGCTCATCTATGTCTATAAAAGTGACCTTTGTGTGTATTACGTGACATTAGATACCACCCATTGAGCTACCCATTTTCTTTTTATCCCCCGCATGATGGGAGTAGTGAGGTAGACATCATCTCCCAGTCTTCACATGTGCTCATGCCATGATGTCATCATGATTCCTCATTTTTTATGTGTTTTCTCTCCTGTTAGCGCGGGGCTGTTGAGCAGAATGATGCCGCTCTCACATCCTGTCTGATTTATTGTAATTATGGGCTGCCTGTTGGGTGGGGGAAAGAGCTCCTGACAGGCTCCCTCTAGTAATTACACGTAGGATAGGACTCATTTTGGATGTGGGCAGTTGTAATGGGTTGTACAAGTGAATGCTTCCAAGTTTTATTTGGTTCTCTGGGTATGATGTGAGTGCAGCAACTTGGCATGAAGTGGTGGCTTAAAAATGTGCTTTAGAAATAGATTATTTTTCCCCTGATTCTGCAAAAAGACAAAAAAAATATAGATTTTCGTGAATGCTTCTTTTAATCTTTCACATTGTGTTCACTGCGCAGAAGCTGTTTTTCTGGCAGTCTCCTGGTTTCCTTGTTGTCTGCTCTGTAAGGCCAACAGGTAGCAGCACCATGTGCTCACATCACTCAGCCAGGCCATTAAGCAAAGCTGCACAGGAGCTCAGGCTACTCCCTTGGAAAGAAAAGGGGCAGGGAGGTTGATCTCACTGTACTCCTTTCCACCTCGTCACACTACAGTGGCGCCTGTTGTTGTAAATTAACACCATGCAGCACCTATCAGTCAGGCTCAGGTGGTTTATTTGAGAGGAAATGAATGGCCCTTTTAAGGTGTTTTTACACTGCTGTGCCGCTGCAGTGCCGTGTGCTTGAGACTGGAGGAGAGTGCACTGAGTTGGTAATGAGGTTAGACTTTATGGTCGTCCACACTGCTGTGTGCTTAGCAGACACGCTGCCTGAAGTGATGGTCAAAACATGTGTGTGTGTGTTTGCTCACCCAACAGATGGTCCGAGTCGTCTTCTCCACGTTCTTGCAGAGAGTCAACCTTGTGAGGTTTCTCCTGAGTTGTTACAAAACGAAATATTTCGTGATTCATTGTCAATTTGCTCAATCTCGGCTCAAAATCTGACTGTGAGGGTTTTATTGAGTTTGGGATTTGCAATAAAAACGGCATCGATACTTGTAATAAAAAACAGGCCTGCCTTTATTATATTTGAACAGATGAAAAAGCAACAGCTCCGAGGGCTGTGGCCTCAGAGGCTGAGCCATGGCCACAGCCACATAGAGAAAGAGAGCCCTGAATCACTCTTAGAACAAATAGTCTAGAAAGATGCATCTGTTTTTTTGTTCACTGCCTCGTCTCCACCCTTCCCCCACCACCACCCTCGCCCCCTCCTCAACAGACAGACAGACAGCGCTCGGTGTCACAGCTGGTATTACTTGTCGAGCGAGTGGGGCTCTCCCTTTTGCTAATGGACTAATCTCTTGCGGGGGTCACCCAATTTCACCTGAGATAGATTCAGTCTCCTTTCTTTCATCTTTAACTAGGTTATGTCCAGACTTGCCTCATGAATGTCGTAATGCTAATGCACAGGAACAAGTACACTTGCGTTACATGTAAGATTTTGTACAACTGTGTATTTGTGTGCTTGTGCACGACTCAACTTGTTCATAGGCGGCATAGTCTTGATGTTTGAAGACTGCTTGTGGTTGTTTTTTCTTTGAAGAGAGATTTCTTTGTGACTTGCAAAGTATTGTATCCCTTCATGCAAAATTCAGATGCAGTCATGAGAAGTATGGCAACTCAGCCGAATCATGGATTTGAATAGAAATGCTGCATCTGTACTTTACAGTGTATTATCGCTTTGATATTTCCTCTCTTAAAATAGTTTTCTGTTGATCACATTTTGAAAACGGCTTGTTTGCAAGCAACGGAACGTAATCAGATTGTGACTTCAACATGAGCCATCTGAATGACTGAAGGAATACATGAGGAAATGGGAGAATCTGCAGGATTTAAAGAACTGAATTGTGCTGCTAAAGGTCTTAAACTAACAAAAGCAGCAAACCTTTTCACCCACAGTTCTTCCCACCTATTAATATAAGAACTGTTCAAATGGGCCCAAAATGTGATATCTCCATTAATGATTATCCTGCTGTTGCTTTACACATTATATCAGATCATGATGTCTCTCAAAAGGCTCTGCAGTCCTGTGCATGGCGGCTAAGTGTGAGGTGGAATCGTTCCTAGTGTCACACAGTTTGTAGACTTGTGTTTGTGATGAAAAAGACCTTTGTTATATTGAGTAGACAGTGAGACAGATGCCATTACTCATACCAGAAACACAAAGTGAGTGAGATATCAGAAAGAAACAGATGTTCAGTAACGAGAATTATGTTTTTTTGTGTGTCTGTGCTTGATTGTGTGCATTATTTCCTCCTCAGGCTTTGATCGGAATACAAAATCAGAAGAGAGAAAAGTGGGAATGTGAGCAGAAGGCAGAAATGCTGCTCACAGGGAAGAAAAGGGGACAGTTTCATGGGCTCTTCAGACAGGAGAGGGACGTTCAGACAGCCGAGGCCATACTGTAAATTAAAGCAGCATAAGGGTGGGGAGCCCAGTGTCACTTCCCATCAGGGGGTGCAAGATTCCTACCAGCGCCCCTAGCAGCAGCGCTTTATGGCCTGTGTGCAAGGTTCAAGCTTATTTAACAACTCATGGAGTAACTTAAAATCAACCCCAAAAAAAGTGAAGTGAGTTTTGTGTAAAACTAGAAATAACCTGAAGTTACAATGAAATTAAAACATGGCTGTTACATAATCTTTAATGCGCCGTTAAAAAAAAAAAGAGAGGAGCTGAGGTTTTAGTGCAAATCTAAAATTGGGAAATCTCAGATAAGGGCTGACCATTAACCTGCTCCACTTCTGTAAGAGGAGAAAAATCTTTGTATGCTACAATGTCCAAGAAATTAGGCCGATGCATCAGCTCGTCCCCAGGGACCTGATGCTTATAACATATGCATCTGGACCATATGGTAACTCTGGACCTGCTCACGTACAGTGGCACTCAGATTAAAGGGAGACAAATTAGTGGACCTAGATTGTGCCGCCGAGAGTACAGTTTCACAAAAACTGTAATTCTGATGTAACACAGGTTGAATGGAGACATACATTACTGCTTTCTTTCGGTCTTTGTCTGCCCTGCACCCCTCACACAGTGGGTTGGAGTGGTGCACACCCACACACTCTTGTTTCCGCCCCCAGCAGGACACTGAACAGGTGGAGCAGTGTTGGTTTAGTGCCGAGAAGGGAGCGAGCGTCTCTTTATGATTCTTGTTTGTGTGTGCAGTTGTTGAAAGACAAGCTGTTTGTTTCCGTCACTCACATGCAGCTTAATGATAACTTTCGAGTTTTATCCTCGTTAGTCGCTTGATTAGAACTTGTTTCACTGTTAACACTGGAAGATTATTTTTAGTTTTATACCAAGATCTCATTACTAAACCAGACTTCACCTTTAGATTAGATGCAGTGAGACAGCAGTGAAAGAAATATGAGCCACCACATGAACATGCTGAGTTTCCTACATGTCAGAGAGAGCAATTCACTCTCAGTTGGACTTGCCGAGGAGGGAGATGTATGATTTGCCTTGCCTTGAGAAAATGAAAGGACTTGTGTGGCAAAAGTAATCACTCTCAGGCAATGGCTCAATGAGTAAAGGGTCTTTTGTTCGCCTGTGACACTTTTACACACAGGATTATCAGTAAAACAGCAGCAAGTGAATCTTCATTACACTTTGGTGATTGGCTTGCCCCACTTTTAGAGCCAGAGTGTGAGATATATTCAATTTTTATAATCTTGGCTCAAATTGCCTCTTCGCCTGTCCATTTCTGATGTAATTTGCTGGCCAGGTTAAGAAAGGCTGGTTGAATTTAGCACTTTATTGACATTTTTATACACGCATGTTTATACTGGGGGGTGAGATCATTTGAAAAGTGAGGCCGAGCATTATAATGTTTTTACCAAACGGATCTCAGTTTCCCCTTTGCGACTTCCTCACTTGTCTCATTTTGCACACAGGTTTCTCGCTCTGCCGTGCAAAATAATGGTTTATTTGTCATCCAAGGGGAGGGACCAGAGTTCTATTGTTTCAGCCATAAAGAAAGGCTTAACAACAGGAGAGAGATGACTGTGCTATGCAGTAGTGCTTCTTTCTTTATGCAGGAATACCCCTATTGAAATGCATGAAGGTAGTCTTGGTTTTGGTGAAAGACCAGCAGCACTCTGAAATTGGGCGGCCCTTGTTTCAGGGACAAAAAGTGAGGTTGTTTCTGTCTTTTGTCATTGACGCAGCCCCCAGCTTTCACTGGATTCCTGTGGACTCCCGCCGACTGTATTGTGAGGCTGGCTCTTTTTAAACAAATGAGTGTATGATAGCGACTTCTTGCTCCCGCTCCTCTCTTTGTCATTAATATGGAACAGCACACACCCCTCGGAGAGGGCGCAGAGTAGCTGCTGCCTGTCCCTGCACTTCACATGTGCAACCTGACTGTTGGTGGGGTGGTGGTGGTGGGGGGGGGCGAGCATCTCTCCTCCATATGAAAAGCCTGTGGCCACACCCATATTTAACAGGGGCTGGATCTTTGTTCAAATTCTCCATTAGAGTCGTTGCTCTGTTTTAATGAATTCTTTGAGAAGCCTCCATTAACTGTGATGGTAATCATTCGACCTCAGAGAATATTTAAGGAACACCATAAAGAGGGCACATGTGTATGGAAAGCCAGAGGGTGGGTGCTTATGTGGCCTTTGTTTTTGTGAATTACATTTAATGAACTTCCTTTTCTCATTAAAATTTATATTATAGATAGAGCAAAGCTGTAACATTGTTCCCACCGCTGACAGCAGAGTCTCGGCAGCAGGGGCTCCCACTGACCCACAAAGGTGAACCTCTGATATTTATGCCTGCACTCCCATAAAGTCATTACTTCAGCCTATTTATGAGAGTCAAATGGCAGGACAGGAGGTTGCTATTGTTTCAAACCTGTATTTTGACTTTTGTCTCAGGTTCAGTTGGGTTGACAGAGCTTTTGTGCAAAAGGTGAAACATTCATTTCAAGCCCCAGGCCAACTAATAAAATGACATGGAGTTTTGTCATCCACCCCATTCATTTCTGAATCATCCTCTGTTGGGTCCAAAGCTCTTTTGCAACACTGAGAAGTCCCTCTATTCACTCAGACGCACTCGGTTTAGCAATTTTTCATTCATGAAACATGGCGTCCCTCTCTGTTACATCTTGCCTTTGGGAGTCAACAGAACAGCCTTGTGTCTGCGTTTGACCTCAGTATTCACATTCTAGCCATTTTAAAAGCGGTTTCTTTGTGCTGTGCTGATGTCCACCATCCTTCCCTTATAGACTGCAGCAGCAGTCTGCGCTGCCTGAAGCTATCTTTGATTACATGCTGCTTCAGTTGAACTTGCAGGAGACAGGAGTTCTCATTCACTCTCTTTCACTGGAGATGGCAAAAGTATATCTCTGATTGGAATGAAAAACCCGTCATTCTGTTAGTGCTTAAATACAAAACAAGATAGAAGATTAAATGCCCCTTCTCTGTGGGTCATCAATGTGTGAGGCTACCCTTGAACATTTATAGCTGTCTAAAACATGCTGATGGAAACAAAAAGCCCAAACCTGCTCTCACTCTTTTAACATTTCAGATCATGGTTCAGTTTTCATGGTGTTTCTCTAACAGTGGTAGTTATCTTTTTGTAAAACTCTCACTTAATGGATCTCAAGCTGCTCTGGATATTAGACTCCCAACCAGGGTTACTTCTGAAGTTGCCAGAGATCTGGTGGACAGATTTTAGAGTTCCCTGGTTTGTTTGAAAAAAAAAAACAACAAAAAAACAAAACAGTTTCAAGTTCAGCAACACATCCTAAAACCTAAATGACACCAACCACTTATTTTTTAACCCCTGAACGCCACGCATTAAAAAAGCAAAACGTAATATATAACAGGCTCTTATTGTCAGCGAAGGGTTAAGGACAAGACACAAACAAAAAATAAATAAAAGAGGATAAACATATGGCGTCATTACCTAATTTTTATGATCACATGAAATAGTGATAAACCAGCTTAAATAATTTGCTGAAAAAAATAGCCAAACAGATGAAACATTAAATTTAACTGTTGAAATATTTAAAAGTAAATATTTGAAACAGTTCAGTAAAAGTAAGGAATAACAATGCAAATAAAGTTGGTCAAAATTCATGAAAATATTTTGATACAGCTCTAAATAATGGATAAACATCAGAAGTAGTTAGCTCTGCCTTTGTCCTTTGCCTCTCCAAGTGGTAGTTACACAAATGCAAGTGCAACACTGACAAATCAGGTCAGACAGGTTGGGAACTATATGTATTAGCTGGATATGTTGTTGTAACTACTGACTGATAATCGTATGTTTTAGAGAACACGTTTTCTGTATATATCCATGAATATGAGGTTATTATTTGACACCGTCTGATAGGTTTCTTAAACTGTACATAAATCATTAAATCCCCCCTCCCCCATTCCCCTTTGACAGCAAGACATTTTCACATTCCAGTCCATGAACACTTGGCCTCAGGCAATGTACTTCCTAATGAGCAACTCCTTCGAAAAACCATGATTAAGTGCTGAGAAATGTAATGCTCACAGCAGATTACTGTGCGTTATTCAAAACTACAATGTTGTAAGCAAAATGCACGGGCAATAGGTGCACTGTTTCCTCAGAGTCAACATCAGTTTTTGTTCAAAGAAGTCAAGTGGTGGCTTTTTGCATGGCAATTACCCCACGAGCGATGCTTTGGCTGATGCATGACTTGTGGAGGTGTTAGATGTTTTATGATAAGACGGTCTGCTTTGCTGTTAAGTATTCAGCTGTTCCACTGCCAGACCTTACGAGGAAGGTGAAGAGATGCTTGTCTGGTAATTGGATGCAATACTTAGTTTTCTAATGGGACATCTTAAGAGGTCAAGTAGCCTTGTGTGCCTGGGGAGAATTTCTAAGCATTACACATCCCACTGGTGCAATTTAAATACCGACTTTTGTACTGACTTATCCTCTTAGTGCAAAAAAAAAAAATCAGCATACATGACTCCGATTTTACCCCGGCTTGACTGCAGGGTGGTCGCAAAAGAGAAAAAGCAGGAATGTTCAATAGTAAACTCACAAACAGCCCGTCTACTTGAGTCTCTTGTCATAAAAAAGTTGCTTTATCGCCCTGTCTGGCTATTCTATGGAGTGAGGATGTAGTTGAATGAAGTTTTCAGTGTTTAATTAAGAATAATGGAGATGCCATAACCCATTATGCTACTATTCATTTTTCCCCCTTCCAAGTGGTAGATACAGAGATGATGACACATCATTTCCCCATATAGTGATTGCGATTTCAGTTCAACGTGCAGGTTCACTCAGCAAAAAGTTTGACACTGAAAAATGCACTTTTTTTCCTACCGAGTGGGATTTTCTACTCTTTTCCGAGGAAATCTCAGGATTACCTGTCTTACTGTGGAGGGCTTGCCACAGCACGCTCACCTATAAACAGAGCCCACACGAACGGATGCACCAAACCAAGACAGCATCACCGCCGCGGTTTGCCATTAAAAGAATATTTGCTCAGACAATAATGTCTCCCTGTGGGTTTCTAATAATTTGACAACTTTGTTAGCTTTCTGCTCAGGGTTGCATCTCTCCAGACAGCATGCTTGACTGAATATATTTCTTATTGTCCTCAGTAATGTCTTGTGTTCACTGCATTTTCATATCTCAGGTCATTACATCTGCAAATATGTAAGTCCTTTATATTAATAACACCTGAAGACAAGCGGAGCCGGGCTAGACTGCTTCTTGTGACATCTCCTTTCCATTTTGGCTAAAAGAGCTAATGGTGTTCAGTTTACTGCCATGTAATACAGTTTTAAGAGGTAAATCTGTATATTGGAGTAGCTGGAAACATGAAATATCAAAGACGAATTGTACACTCATAGCCCTTGTCTGTCCTAAAAGCTGTCATTCAAAACCACAAAGTATTGGGTAAATTCCAATTTTTACCTAATGGTGGGGCTTCAGTCAGCAAGCTTCCTCATCTGGGTAATGTGGGTATATGTGGGTAATCTGTATAATATTTGTTGAGCTGTATCAGTTAAAGTGTAAATTTCCATCCGCAGAGCCACGCTGCTCCTGCGGCTGAAACTACATTTCCGTTGCATATTTCCCATTATGTTAGCAGTTTTCCGTACATCCACTAAGATTTATGTTTTTTAAAATCATAGCAGAGGCACAGCTAATTATCAGGGGTGTTTTGTGTGTAACAATTTATAGCTTTTTCTGGACTTTCGGGGGGAGCCTTTGCCTCGAGCGCCTGTCTTTTTGTCTGACCCGGCAGTAGAAGCAGCTCAATGCTCCAGAGGACTTTCTGAGCAGCGTGTTGACTCAGTTTGCTTGAAGGGGGAAAGTCTGTGCAGAACATTCCCGTGGAGAATTTAATGCTTGTGTTCTTTAGGCCACATTGTAGATATATATATATATTTTTTTTAGATTTTGGTGAGATGTTGTAGGAAGAGGTGTTGGCAGATTTTTTTTTTCCTTATTGACAGTTTTTGTGTGAAGTGAGGTGTTTCTCTGCTGCTCACTATCAGCTAGATCTGCAGGGCTTCTGCTTGTGCTCTTGTTCTGGATGTACCACACAGGACATGAAGCAGAATGGGAGCGGTTAAAGATGTGCATTGCTGGAGTGGATGGTTAAAAGCACTTACCTTGATGTATGGCTTCTCCTCATGTCATGATGGAAGAAGAAAATGTAATAGCCACAACTAATGAAATTATTATGCCTTAAAGGACCCATGTCCCGGAGACGACGGTGACATATGCTGAATTACATGAACTGAGAGTGGTTATCTCATCTTGCAGAAACAAAAGACGCAAACAAAAGAGCAAGATTGGGTTTGTTGTGACAGTTTTATCTGTGATGTCTCTCTAAAACAATGGAGAATATTTGTGACCTTACTTTAACAAAAGATAAATTGTCTTTTGGGCACAAGCTAATTTATTTCACATAAGCAAACACCCGTCCCTTATAGAATACACAAATTCATCATCAGCCATAACCAGCTTGGTGCCATCAGAGTTCACAGTAGTAAAACCTTGCAGCCAAATCATGTTAGCGGCTGTCCCGCCACGTAAATCTGAAAGACCCGAAGTCGTAGGAAGACTCGGTGGTGTGACAGCACATGTTAATCTCCAACCTTTCACAGTGCTCCATCAAAGCAGACGTTGGTCCATGGGTATTAAATGTGAAACCACACAGATTTGATGTGCAAGCAGGTACATAATCCTTTGTATGTATTATCTGCATTCCATGTATTCCTCCCACCGCTCTCTGCTCTGTTTAGCCAGCAGAGGCTTTAGGACCCCCCCAGAGCCAAAAGCTAAAGCAGGACACAATTTGAAACCGTCATGCCCTCTTAATACCAACCAGGCTGTTTGGCTTATTGGAATGGGGAGCGTTGTCTGCACTGTTTCACAGTGAAGGGTTAGAAGGTCAGGTCTGTCATTACGAGTGCACAACGGCATACATGACTCTTTGCTTGACTAATGTGAAAGTATCCGCCTCGCTATGGCAATTACCAGAGATGAAAGCCACACAAGGCATCTGCCGAACAAATGAAAATATCTACCTGTTATAATTTTCTGTTGTTTACAGCACTGATATGGAAAAAGGAGTGGCTGTGCATTCGATCCAGACAATCCTAAAACTATTGCGCATATTTCCATTAATCATCCTTTTTGTGTTTGTGAAATTAGCCCGCGCCTCATGCAGCGTCTAATGAAGCACTTTAAGATCAATAAGCGGATGCATTCTTGTTTACCCGCGTAAAAAAAAGTGATGGGGCCTGGGCTGATTCATCTCTCTGTCTCCACTGCTCTGGTCAGGGCAGTGCGTGGGTTTGTCGCCGGCTCTGTTGCGTGGAAAAGGCTCAATTTACCTTCAACATGGGTGTGTTGTGGCAGCAGGTTTGATTGGTATCCTCAGGCACCACCTGCAACTGTAATATTGTCATACAGATAGTATAATAGTAAACACGACTGCTCCCCCAGGAGCAATGGACGACAGATTTTCAAAGAATTTCCTATTGGGGGGGGGGGCAGTAGTAGGGCGGGGCCATTTTTAGTAGAGACAGACAAGCTGGTACTTGAACAAAAAGCTGATTGCGCCTAGGTAAATAGTCTGAAGCTGCCAGCTGGGCTAATAATTCAAAATAAAAATATAATCTAATCCACCATATTTGCTACCAGTGGGAGGATGCTTTTAGTCTAATGGTGCGGTGGATGTTTCCATCCTTCTCTCTCCAGAAGGGCTCTGATCCTTTGCATATGTATTATGTTGAACACAAGGGTTTGTCATGTGTCCTGGCTCGGGCTGCAACTAAAAATTGTTTTAATTGCTGAATCAGGTGTCATTTCTGTCAGAAAATGAAGGGGAAATGCCCATCACCTGTTCCCTGAGCGCAGAGTGAAGTGTGCAAATTGCTTGTTTCATCTAACAGTCCAAATGCCCAAGGAGGTTTAATTACCAACGACATAAAGCAGAGAAAAGTAGCGATCGATTAAGAGCTGAAACGATTTGCAGCGTAATCAATAGTGGAAAAAGTGGAATCACTAACAGCTTTGATAATTGATCATTAATGTCAGTCATTTTTGAGCAGAAATACCAGCAAGTCTCTAGCTTCTGTTGTCACTTCTATATCACAGTCAAACGCATATTTTTGGCCGTGTTGGTCACTTAAAAAAATTTGTGAAGAGAACCACTTTGAGGATATCGAGCACATCTGAGAAATTGTAGTAGGTTGTTCTGTTTTACTCTTTCCTGACATATCATATAGGTTTACTGAAATAATCAAATGAAAAATTAGTATTTGATTAATCAGGTTTGAAAAACATCAGGACAACACAATGCTGTGCAGCAGGTTTTAAATGGGTCTAAATTTCACTTACAAATAGTCTCGATCGTCCTTTTTTGTTCAATAGTTTCAGGCCCTAAAAATGTCAGAAAATAGGGAAAAATCCATTTTAGTTTCCAGCACTCAAGGTGACATCTTTAAATAGCTTGTTTTGTTTGACAAACAGCACAAAGATATTCAATTTACAGGTAAACCAAACACAGAAAAGCAGCAAATCTTTACACTTTAGAGGTTCTAACCAGCACCATGTTTGACATCTGTGCTAGCAGTGAGTTGATTCTGAACATCGTTGACTATTGATTGATTGATCAACCAGTTAATCGACTAATTTTTTCCTGCCGGTCCAAAGACCCCTTTAGGCGAATCATAAAATTGATTACAGACGATGTTTAATCTATAATCCAGAGAGCAGACACTTACCCCAGAAGTCAGTCTTGCTCTAGTTGGCTCTCTTGCTTCAGGCGAGTGAGGCTGGCAGGTTTATGGCCTGTATGCAAAAAAACTGATACCTCCTGTCTGATGTGATACCTCATGAGAAGACCTGGTGAGGCGACGAGCACTTTGATGTCAAGGGGGTTGTTTTGAATGTGTTAGGAATATTTTAAAGCTGACTATTAACACATCTGGCTGAACAGGGGGGTCAGAAAAATGAAAATGTTACAACAACTGGAGGATTCATTCCTTGCATTTCTTGTTCTTCAGTTCAAACTCTCTCAGTAATTCAAAGGGCACTATATTCATTAGTGAGCAGCATTACTCACTGTTAGAGGCTCCATCTGGAGTATCACACCATCTGCTGCACCTCTTTAACCCTTACATTTATTTTATTGGGCTGTAAATATTTATTATATTATTAGTGTGACTGTATTTTTAAACCTTAATTGTGCTGATTTTACTGCCTGTGATTGCTGGAGGGAAAGGGTCTGTGATTTTAATTACATAGGCTAAAAAAAGAGTTTACAAACAGCAAGTCCTTCCCCTCTGAGAAGCTGTGCCCATTTATCTGTGTCTCGTAATCTCAACTCCAGTAAAGACAGCAGGAAACCATGTGATCAGATACCTGTTATCAAGCCTCTGCTATACTCATATGTGCGCCCCTGAAATTTTGTGATTCTCATTGGAAATCCCTGGAACACACAGTGCAAACATGAATCAGAGCTGCAGGTTGTATTTTCAGGACATGTTTCGCCTTTCATTGTACACACACGCCCCACGGCAAAATCTGATCATGTGTGTTATTCTCCTGTAAAGTGCGCCTTATAGGTGCTGACATCACTGAACACTAGCCAAGACCTGCCAGAGATAAAAAAAGAAAAGCTTGAGCTCAACTTTAGCCCCCCAAAAAAGAGACTCTTAGAAGTGTTTCAGTAACTGGAAGATTAACTAACTTAAGTTCAAAGCCTCTGTGATTAGAAGCACAGTTACTGCGTGTGGATGCAAGCTCTCCATTAGGCATGGGCGAGGAGGACAAATTCAATAACGCTTGTTGGTTCCTCAAGTATAATAAAGTTTGAAGGCTCCTTGGCAGATGAGAAACTTATCGCATTTAAATGACTCAGAAATAATTAAGAATGAGTGAGTGGTTTCTAATCACACGTCTGAATTAACTGAATTGAGAGTTAATAGGCCCCAGCCTTGCTACCCGCTACACAAAAGCAACATTTGTAATAAACTCATAAGCAAATTTAATAGGCGCCCTTTCTTCTGTGCTTTTAGGTAATGAAGTGAGAAGGTTGAGTAGTGAATGGCAGTTCACTTCTGTAGATGAGGGCATGGAGTTGAATGGTTTTTTTTAGTTATTACCACAAAGATACTGTATATACTGAATTCTGTTAATACTGAAGGTTACTTGCTTTTTATACAAATTGTGTGCATCTTTATCTGCATTTTAAATACTAATAAGACTTTGAATCTGCGATTGACCTTTAAAAGGGTACGCGTAGTCTTCAGACAAAGTTAACTCATAAATGTGTAGTGCAATATATTTCAGATGTCTCAACCCTAATTAAAACAAGCATTATCTATGCAGTTGAGAGATTCCAGTCGGCACAGCCCAGTGTTGTTTTGTTAGCTACAGATGATTTGATAATCTCACTTGCACCATTAACTAGTGCCTATCTACTAGGAAATTAGAGGAGATTGGTAGGTGGAGAGGTGGCGGTGTAATGTGTGATATTTATTATATTACAGTTATTGAGGGTTTTTTTTTTTTTTTTTGAATTGTTACCTGTCGAACACAGTCATCATGCCACAGTCCAGGTCCATTAGCCTTTAATAGTTGCTGCTACTGACATCTGTCATGTTCGTTCATAACGCAGAGACTCAAGTGAGGTAATGTCAGCGGAAACAGAAGAATGAAGTCATTGTCAAAATGTTAGGCACTGAGTTACATTAGGAAGGGTTAATGGACAAGTAGGAAGCAATGTGACTGTGCTTTGTTAATGGCCTAATGTTGCTTTTAATGGCACATCGTTAATGGGAGTTCTTGGTGGACGCTTAGAGTCAGGATGGTGAGCTCTCCTACGACCCTTGAGTCTACCCGCAGGCATCTCTACCACTTCTCCCCTCGCGGCCTGTGGCCTGTGCCCCTCCAATACATAATTCACGAAATAATGGACGTGATTTCTGAGTGCACTTACCATCCGATCACTCTGGCGGGCTGCTGTCTTAAGAGCAGTCCCTGCACACGTGCGGCTCATCCGCTGATGCAATCCAAAACATTTTTAAAAAGAGGTTTTACTGACGCTTGGGTGGTCGAGAACATTTCAAAGACTAATGATCATGCCACAAGATCAATTTCTGGGAAACCTTATGGCAAGTCATTTAGAGCCATAATCACCCTTCTTGTAATATGCTTTTATCTTTCCCATCTGTCTGGCCCAGAGAAAAATGAAGCAAGATGGTTTTGTGATCCTGCCAATAATGTGGCGATGAATACACGAAATATAAGACACTTTTTCACAGATACTCCTTTTTAAAAAGGGTATGTGTTTTCCCTCCTGATTGTAAATACATATGTTCTTTGGCCTTACAGCAACATTTATTTGAGCTTCCAACAAAAACTTTTCCCCCACAGATATCAGTTTCCTCACGGCTCTTTACTGAAACTTTGCAGAACAATTTAAGCTAAATCAAAGCTGAATTGTCTGCTTTGATTGTGCTGCCAGCATCTCTACAAGCGAGACAGCCATTTAAAGGAACTTGAACATAATTTATTAAAAATCACTTGACAATGGCTTCCTTTTAAAATCTCGTATTAAACACACTTCCTAATCAAAGGGAAAAATTCAAGAGATTCTCAAATCTGTTTCCAATTTTTTCTTTATTCTGTAAATCTTTATGTTACGTCTCTTATTATCCAGCTTCAAAGCTTGGATGTTAGTCAATTAATGATGATGCAGAAATTCAGACTGCACTTTAATTCTGTTTATTGTTGGACATATGTAACTCTGGTGAAAGAGCGAATGGGGACAAAGTTTTTGACAATATACCTGGCAGTCTGTGGTCTATTTTGTTATTTGGCACTGTGTTTTTTTCTTATTTCCTCGGAAAATGCGTCAAACACAGAGGACGTGACACCATGTTGAGATATTTCCACCGCAGCATCACTGAAATTTAATGGGAAACTTCACCATCTAAAACATCGACGGGGAATTTCAGTTTCTGATGGCACATATGTTACTCATCACTTAAGCAGGTTGAAAATCAATGCAGATAATAAAACAAAGTTACTCTGACAGTGTCATTAATAGACCAGAATGCAACGCAGTCACGAGGTAACCTTTGTTTGGGCTGCAGAGCAGGACTCACTTCTTCCTGTGGGCTTATTATTCCAGTGCCCAAGCTATTATTTTCCTCACCGACACGAATAACCCACAGCTGATGCAAAGTGTTTGCTCCTCTTCCCTGGGGACTGTCAGCAGGTATTCTGGGAATTGTAGGAAATCACAGAAGCGGAGGCAAACAAGCTATGATATAACACATGGGCTTTGCACTCAGAGAGCCTCACTCGTAGATTAACTCTGTAGGAAGAAACAAAGATACCAAGAAAGTTTCTGAAAACTTAATATCGAACCTTGTTTGTAACCATTTTCTACCAAGCCCAACCCACTGCAAATCAGCAAAAAACACCATAGAGAAAAACACAAGCACAGAAATCTCCCATGTAAAATAACCAATCTGATTAAACTTGGGCAGTAAATGTTTTTATTGGTCTTTACTGAGAAGCTGGTTAAAAAAAATATGTTTTGAGGGCTTTTAAAACCTGCATTACAGATTTATGATATGAAAGATTTGTCTTTCATGACGCGTCTTAAGGGATCCAGCCGTTCATTACACAAGACAGCTTGAAACACCTTAAGGCAAAAATAAATTGTCTTCCTTCTTGAGCCCTCCTCTCTCTCTTTGTCCTCTTGTCTCAATCCCTGACGAGAGGCGGAAGCAGCAACCTGATCCGTCAGCAGCAGGTCTGCACAGGTACTGAGCCCTCCTCAGGACAAGTCTGAAACCAAAGAAAATGGAGCCAGCATTTTCAGTCACAAGGCAACAATGGGAGCCCGACAGGTGGGACTGCAGGCAATGCATTAGCCCTGTTCCCACCTGCTGTCGTCTGTAGGTGTCTGTTGACCACACATGATGCAGAAAATTAACATTGTTGTTTTTTTTGTTGTTTTTTTTTTGCCTGAGGGGAGAGGTACCTATATGCTACTCAAGAAAATATGTCTCACCCTGGAAACAGCATTTTATATCTAGCCAGAGGGGAGTGTAAAGCAAGTTAGACTAGTCATTTCTCAGGTACATTGACGAATAAAGATGCATGCGGAGCACTGTTGAGGGTTATTTTTATGGGCCTCACTCCTCTGTGCCTTTGCATTCTTATATTTTGTAAAACATCATACATGCACATTAGAGTTTTTGCCTTATTTTCCTGAATAACATGCGGTATTATCATGAGTTCTGTGATTAGGTATTTTGTTTGCCAGGCATGAGCACTATTGTTGGTTAGGTAGCACTGTGGCCCTAAAATGGGTCCATGCTGCTGGGGTGAAGGAGGGGAGCCATTATGCTTAATAGACTCAGACTAATAGTACCGCGCGTTGTGTACTCTACATAATTCCCCATTTGCTGTCCACCCTCCTCCTTAACAGAGCACAGGCTTGCTTTGCCCTGAGGTGACAAACATGGCTGAGCTCAGTGTACACTGTGAAAATGTGTACAGTTTTTTTTTATTATTATTATTTTTATTTTTATTTTACTCTGTGGTTTCAGACTGTCCTGATTTAGCAAAAAACAACACAAACAAAAAGTTAAACTGTTTCAGTGTGAAGATTTGCTGATCTTCTGTGTTCAGTGTACTAGTTAACTAACTGAGACACAACCAGACGCCACTCTGAATTCTGCAATAATCTGCAAATTAATTAATACTAAACATTATCATTAGTTGCTCCCATAACCAAAAATCAAATTGTATAGATCAAGAGTGATCTTTATTTTTATTTATTAGATTAAAAAATAATTTTGAATCAAAGCTATTATTTTTATGCATTTTTATTTTGTTAGATCATGTTGAATATTTGAATACTTTGTTTTCGGCATCATGTGCAATAATTGGTGGATGAGACCTGCACAAAGTTATATCATTAATACCGCTTCACATCAAACGATTCATTCTCTGCTCATCTGCTTATTACGGCCTGGATCGATCAGAGCGTCTCAGAGATGTCAGTAAACATTTGCTTGAGCCCAGGGTGACATTCTGACATTGCATGTTTTCTCTGATCAACAGTCCACACACCAAAGATATTCAGTTCAAAATAATATCAAACAAAGGAGAGCAGCAAGTCTTCACATTATCCCCTCCAGACATGATTTAAGATGTATTTAACACACACTACTTTGAATAATAAATAGTGTCTGATATCGTTTTTCTGCAAAAACAGTTCAGTTCTTTTAAATGACATCTGTTCCTTTTCCCGCATTAAAAACTGAGTCTATAAATATGCAAATAATGTTGATTTCAGATGTTTAACTGCTGGATACAAGATGTCTCTTACTTCACCGAAAACTCAAATCCCTAGTGTTTGTTCACCGGAGGCTTCAAGTTTCCACATCACACTTGTGTAAATTGAACCAGGAGTGACTTTCAAACTATTAATGATGTCACAAATCAGGCTCATAGGCCCACTCTTAAACTCATTTCAACTGGCAGAGAAGTGCTACGGTTTAAGAGGCTGAATGTTGTATTAAACTCTGCACATACATCATTCTGCACAGAGAAGCTCAGACGTTGAGCTGTAGAAACTGTTAAACCATTATTACCAAAATAAGTACAAATTCTTAACAGATGACCTGAAATTGGTCATCAGATGACCAATAGAAGCTAAAATAGTCTTAGGTGAATATTAGTAATAAGCCAAAGTTTTCAGTTGCATAAATAAATTGGGTAAACTCTGAGGACACAGCCTTCGCGAGAGATATCTTTCCTGTATGTTGCACAGAGAACATAATATTTCATGAGTGAGGGAGAAATTGGCCCGCTGTTCTTGAGACTAATTTCCCACTGTGCTTTTTTTTTCACTGCATGGCTGTGCATCAACTCAGCGTTATATTAATGTCAGAAAATATCACACACTTTTTTCAGTTGTAAAACTAATAAATGTGTTAGACTTTGGACAATGTTTCTCGCTTGTAGATAACAACCTATAGAGAATGGATCACTTATTAAAAACAAAACAAAGCAAAATAAAAAAGACTAGACAGGCCTGGTTCAGCTGGACTGCAGATAGGGTTTGTGTGGAACATCAGAAAATGAAACCATTGTTCCAAGTTCTTCTGTCCATAAAGGACCCTCTTAGCAGATTGGACCCCTCTAAAAGACCTTTAGACCCCAGTGAAGGTCAGAGAGGTGCAGGGCAACATCTTTCGGCTGTTGGAGTAGCTTTCTGTGCCCTGAAACAGATGGCGTGGCCTAAAGTGAAGTTTAGAAAATGGATCGAAATCTCCACGCCATAGCAGTTCATTTCACATAATGTAGCTTTTGTCATCCCCGAAAGTACTTGAACAAACTCATATCCGCTGCTTAGCGCTGCGTAATAATTAATTTAGGCAGCTTTTGACCATAAGTACTAGAGCTAAAAGGATTTTTACCAACTATTTTGATATTAAGCATCTACAATTGCTAAAACATTCCAGTCATTTATCTAGCAGAAAATATAAAGTGTCCTCTGGTTGCAGCTCCTTAAATGTGATGATAACTGCTTTTCTTTGTCCTGTATGGTAGCCAACAATGTGTTTGTGTTCTGTCAATGATATAAAACAAGGAGATTGGAGAAGTAATTGTGGAATATGGGAAAGACACAATTTTCCGGATCTTCTAACGTTTTATTGACAAAATGGTTACTTGATTATTCAAGAAATAAATAATAAAGTAATGATTAGTTGCAGCTTAGCAAATTAAAAATTTAACCTGGTGACAGTGCCAGAAGAAAGGTAAAGGGATCAAGTGACCAAAGTGATTACAGTTTATCCTCAGGGGAACAATGTTAATGTCCGTACCAAATGATATGCCAGTCCTTCAAAAACTTGTTAAGATTTGCTCAAAACCTCAAAAGTCAACTATATGGGGGCGTTAGAGGGAAAAACAGTGGTTCATCACAGTCTGTAAGACTTCTTGCTTGGCAACAATGAATGAATGAATGTTTGCACGGGTTTTCAGATTTGTGGAGAATAGTTGAAGTAGTTGTTGAGATATATTTCAGTGGCAGCTAGCATGGCAAAAAAGGTTTGTAGCCCACCCATGAAAGTGAGAGAGGCTTAATGTTTTGGAGAAACACTGCCACCACCCTCCATTCACTGCAACATACACAGCAGAAGGAAACATGCAGGGCCATTTGTTGTGTATGCTTCCTCTTTATGCGCTTCAAAAATGGAGAGCCATTCAGCTATGGACATTAGTGGGGTTTTTTGTCGACAAGCTCTCGACAGTCCGGTAAAAAGTACAAGCCAATGCCCTTAGTTTTATGCTATAAAGACACTGACATGCAATTACAGTAGGCAGGAAAAAGCAAAATTATAGAGCACACAATGTTGTCGTTTGGAATGATGCCTCCATGGTTCAGCCTGTAACAAAAAAGACAAGCTGTGTGAAAGGGATGTTGTGCAAGTGTGCTGTCAGTTATCCATCAGTGACATGATTACACCCCTTCCCTCGAGAGAGACAGATGGAGATAGTGAGGATGTAGCTGTGTGTTTAAAAAAAAGCCCTCTTCAAACTAGCTGGTCTGGAACACTTCCTCAGCATGAACTGATACTGTAACAGAATTCAAATATGCTTGTCATCGTTAGTAATGTATGAGCTAAGGGTGCGTGTGCAGAGTGAAAGAGCTGACAAAACAGCGGCCTATAGAGCTCATATATTACCAAATAGCTACAAGGATGCTTTGAGGACCCTGGTGGTAGACTGAGCTATTTTCTCAAACCTCACCACACCTTTCCATATGACAGCGGCCCCTTTAGTTTTCTTGACAGCCAGGTTGAGCCCATTAAATCACCAATCTCTTCTCATTTCAGATACTTTATATTGCTAATCAAAATGCAGCGCTTGTTAAATTATTAAAGAAAAGGCAAGGACGAGAAGTGGAATGTCACGGAAGGTTAGGTTTTCCTTGATTTCTCACTTCTTAGGCAAGCGCCGTTCACTATAAGAATCTAGCCTTTCCTCAAGTATTATTGATCTAGTTGAAGTGGTTCTGTCTGCCCTCCTCACCGCTGAACCGCTTCTGAAGCGAGGCTATTTGCCATCAAGTCTTTGTGGACATGCGCCAAGGGATCTCCATTCACTGCACAATCCTCATTTTCAGCACTTAATAAGTTTGGGCCTCCGTTTTCTTGTTGATGTTGCAGCTCAAAGACGTGTGCGCGCACACACACACTCACACACACACACACAGTCAAATGGGAGGGGGTAAGGTAGCAAAACAGGGATATAGAGACTAGTGTGGGGAGGTAGCTGATTTCCCTGGTGAGCTTATATCTGAGCTGTCGTCACCTGTCTCTTCTCAGGGATAGAGGCGCCTTAATCAGGAACATGAAAGTGTCTCCTGTGGTGCTGCCTCCTGTCTCTGTCACTCGCCTGTCTATTACTTGATTTACCATCGCCAGAGTATTAGCTAATTTTTTTGTGTCCAGTATGAGAACTCTGAAATTTACATCAAGTTATTTCAGGTAAAGACAAAGATGAGGCACATTGGAATATATCTGAAGAAACATCCTTGATATTATTTCATCAGCGTGATACTTCACGACTTTAATTTTCTGAGAAATGCTTGTAAACATGATTTTGAACTGATGCCTCAGAAGTCTGATTACTTCTGTTTGAAGTCTCGGAAACCCCAGCTGTAAAATATGGTTAAATTAAATAGATATTCATATGCTCTCTATGTGAAAAACCCAAATAAAACTCATAAGTTAGTAATGAATTTAAATGAATGACCCTCTGACAAAACAAAAAAGGCACGTTTTTGTTCACTTAAATTCAACATAATATATAACACATGATATATTTTTGTGTTTCCTCACTTTAATTCTTTCTATACATTGGGTTTTAAATTTAAGATTCAAAGAAAAGGAAAAGTTGGTGAGAAATTGCAGTTATAATCACTATTTCTTACAAAAAACAACAAAAATAAGAAAATAAGCCACAAAACACAAGTGTTAAACTGCCTTTTACCACTCTTTATTGCTCTCTTCATCAGATAGACAACTGCTAGGACTGATCATTTTTTGTATGCAGTGTGTGTGCGTGTGTGTGTGTGTGTGCGTGTGCGTGCATGAATGTGTTTGTCAACGTGAAGTCACACTGTTCACCTACTTTTGTTGCGAAGGATTACCTTATCTCAGTAAGCAGCAGGAGCTTTGTCTTCTGTAACTCAACATGTGCGATTAGTTCTCATTGTGTAACAGTGTAATCTGCACAGATAAAGCCTTTTCCTTAATGCAGACTCTTCTAAAGTTCTCAGAGAGGCTGAACACAGCTTTATTTGAATATTCAAAAATGCCTATTTGAATTTGAAATGTAAGGAGTCTATTATACAGGAAGTGTGATAACCTTTCCCAACACTGCAGTACTTGCAGGGTAACCTGAATATAACTGACTTGTTATTGAACAATTGTGAGATTCAGCAGAGCAGGTTGTGCCGCACTCTCTCCTGAGAAGTTTCAGTCTCAACACTCGGAAAACATACGTGGACTTGGTTGCCAACTAGATTCTGAATAGCATTTGGATGTTTCCCCGACCATTAGAGTATTCTGGCACCGACGTGCCCAGGTGTAGCACATAATCTAGATACTGACTGATTATTTTTGGCACCTTAAATAACTCCAAAAATGAAATGTAACAGGATATCATCCGATTTGACACGTATGCAAAACATGTCCCCATGTCTTGCACAGAGAGCTCATTAACTTCCTCCTCTTAATACATTCAAAATGTCTCCATTTTCCTTTTTCTGCCCAGCATGTGCAATCTTTCTGACCAGAAACCTGTATGTCTAGCTGAAGCCCGTTCAAGCATGAGAGTCAGTTTCATTAGATTTACATCAGAAAGACAAAACAAGGGAGTGTGGGATGGCTACATGAGCATGCTGTGTTCGCACCAGCAATCTGCATTACCATTTCAGGTGGATCAAACTGATGTACACCCAGTTGCCAAAATCTGGATGTGAGCAAGACTCTGTGAAATTCAGGCACACATTAACAGTCCAGCAGACTGCCCATTTTCGGCACAGACAGTGAAATAGAACTTCATCTGGTGCTGAGGAAAAGAACGACTCATGAACACGGGAACTGCAGAAAATGTGCAAATACCTGAAGTTGAGCAATACACCAGGTGACATTTTGACCAAGTAAATCACTAAATGAAACAGATCAATGCCTGAACTTACTCTAAATAAACTCTTAATCCTTCTTAATTCAATTTATAATGCGAGAGGAACCGAATGTAGGAGTGGCAAATCATGGACAATAAGAAGGATCAAAGTAGGAAATAGTTTTAATTGTGCCGGAGTCAACAGAGCCCACCCCTGCATTTGGTAAAGAACTCCCTGTAAAACTGTCAGCAGCTGAAATATGTTGAGGTTTGGTTTGTCCCGTGCTGTCACTGTTAAATGTCGCTGAGCCTTATTTAAATGCAGGGGTTGTATCTATGTGGGTGAAGGGCTGTGGTGGATCTGTGTTTCTCAAATAGTTTTTATCGGGTGGGTTGCACTGCTTTGATGCTAGCATAAGCAGCTCCCGCTTCACAGACTGAGCTTTAAGCACTGATCATAGTCATCATCACAGATACACCTGATACCTTCTCAAAGCCATTTTACTCTCCTCTGTGCAGCAACATTTTGTTTCCTGTGATTTTTTTAGTAACTTGATGTTTTTGCATCAGTCTATATCATTTTATACAGATGTCACAGTGAATTAATAAACCTTCTAATTATAGTTAGTTTAGCTCCAAATACATCACACCTTGATGCCAGAAAATGGCATTTCAGTTATATTTGCAATGTTATGTGGGACACCTGTGTACATGACGCATCCGGTGTCAAGTTGTTAAAGGAATAGTTCATCACTTTGGGAAGTACAACTGTTCACTTTATTAGCTAGCGTGAGGTGAGAAGATTGATACCACACACATATATGTCCAATAAATATGTACTTAGCTACAACCAGGGCCATGTTAGCTTAGCTTAGCACAAAACTGTAACAGCTGTCCTTGCTCTGACACCTGTAGACTTGTTCTTTTTACACACTAGGCCTGCTGTTTTTCTCTGTTTCCGGCAAGTTGGGCTAAGCTAACCGACTGCAGGCTTCATATCTAACATTGATTTGTCTCCTCTTTTCCCAGTTGTGGAAATTCCTTTAATTGAGACTAGTTGCCACTGGGCATGGCGTATGTCATATCAGTAATGGCAGGAAATGGCAGGAAGCAACATATAAAGAGTACAGCCAGCTAAACGCTCTGTTTACAATCATATTACAAAATTGTCTGTTGTTTGTCATCATCTTGCTGCAGCAGTTTTACTGACAGGTTTTACTGGTTAGCTCAGACTCGATGTTGTTTCCGAGCTGACAGGTTCATAAAGATGAGTGACAAGTCTTGGAGTGTGAACTCATGCAGCTGACTATCAGGAGGACGCCAATAATAAGGCTTTGTTGTCTTGAGGCACACTGATATATATGTGATATTGTTGCTTTAGTATAAGAATGCATTGCAGCAATACATAATAATTTTAGGACTTTGTTTAATTGTGTCATTGTGACAATGACACTTGACAAAAAGGTGAATTAACACTGGACAGAGGTTTATGCACCTACAAACTTGCCCGCTCATCCTCACATCACAAGCAACTGTGTAAATATGCCTTCAGGGTCTCTGTTGTTACTCTGTCCCAATGTAGACAATGGTAACCATAGGAAAAGTATTTACTTTGATTCAAACTGGATTCAAATGAGTATCACGCACAAAGCAAATGAATTAACCGCCCCGTGTTTGCACAACTCTCAGGGAACCTTTAAAAGTCTGATGAGTTAAGAGGGAAAGTGAGAGTAAAACTTTTTTTGCAGTGCAGTAATGGCGTTGCAGTTTGCAGATGGTTTTTTTTTGGTGCATGAATATAATCAGACAATTTCAGGGTTGAATACACACAGAATATTTGAGCATTGTTGTTGTTTTTGCGCTTTTTCCTGTAAATACACAAACGTTTGTTACTGATTCAACAGATAGAAAGTGGTTGGCCACTGTTTTGTTCTCTCACACTTTGCTGAACTGCTGATGAGCTGTTTTGGTGTTTAGCTGTCAGATTTTTCGTTTTCCACACACCCACTCGTGCATTTGCCTTAGCCTGAACTCTGAGAGGTCTGGATTGTGAATCTGAATACCAAAAAACAGAGCAACACCTCATTTTCAGTCGGGCCATGGCAGCCTGTTCTTCCCCTGCGGCCCTCTGGCTTTAACCCCTCATCGCAGCCCATTGAGGCTCTTCTGCTGGCACCCTCCTCCCATCCCCCTCTCAAGCACTTTGTCTCCATGGCAATGTTTTGAATGAAATTTAGGGCAGGAAATGTTTTCTTACCAAGGGAGCTGTGAAATTAGCAGAACCCTATAGAAACTGCTGCTCTTAGTTGTATGTAGGGAAGCACTAAGTGCTATTGATAAATGTCAGTCAAATATGTACAGTAAGGAGGGACTTTGAAGCATTCAGAACAATAACGAATTTCAATTTTCAGTCAGAAACCGTCCTGCTGTGTTGAAGCTGACCAGATTAGCCCCCCTGAAAAAGTAATTGAAAAAATGTGCCTCTGCTCTTTTGTTTCGCAGTCAGCGGCTTGGAGACTGTTATTGGCCTGTATGGGGAGACACTCGAGATCCCGTGCAGCCATCGAACTATGAAAGGAGAAGACATCTTGATGACCAAATGGAAATATGTAAGTCGCAGCAGAGGTCAATGGATTCAAAATGGGGAAATCTGTCTGACACCCACTTATCATGTCTGAACCACGCCCAGTCTGAGTGCACAGGCCGTGCATTTGGTGATGAATCTGTCCCTCAGTATGACACCTCATGAACAGAGGGAGCAAAACCCTGCGTGCTTTCATTTGAGTTGGAAGCCAGTGTCATATGCAACAGACATGTAACAAGTGTACTGCGCTCTGCTCTCCAGGACAAAGGAGAAGGACTTCCAGGAGACCTGCTGGTGAAGCAGAAACATCAAGACGTCTCAATCATTGCCACTGATGAATACAAGGGCCGTGTAAGCATGGCTGCAAACTCCAGCCTGCTCCTTTCTGAGGCCAAGCTGTCAGACCAGCGGACCTTCACCTGCATGGTGGTGACTGGCACCGACATCACAGAATACCCCATTAATGTGGTGATCTACAGTGAGTGCTAGTTAACATAAGTGTAAAAGAACTTTCCTTTTTTAAACTCGATTTGTTGGCTTTAAGTGCTAGAATGACTGGCACACGCCATGTGCAGCACACAAATCACCAACATTAACACCCCATGCATTAACACATTTTTTATGTATTGTAGAGATGCCTGCAGACCTGGAGATTTCTGACAAAGCAGAGGAACTAGAGATTGGCAAACTTACTAAGGTGGGTTTTTAGTGATAAACATTGCTTATGCCTACATTATTTTAGGCAGTGCACCATCAGGGGATAACCCTCTCTTGAGCTAAGGTATCTTGAGGCATAGCGGAGACCACGTTACTACAGTAATGAGTTCTTTCAAGTGATTCTCATGAATTAGTAAAGAGCCGAATCCCCCCCTACTCCAATTAAAATACCCAAAGGATCTGAGGGGCTTTAGAAATGCTTTTGGGCATTTCATGGTCTATTGCGTAGAAAACTACTCATTCTTCAAATGGCGGAGAGGCGTTAAAAAAGCCTATTTGCTCAGATGTTTGGTCATTTAAAAAGATGCAGATTTATTTTTTAAAGCATGAAATGGTGCAGATTTTGCTGTTTTTCTCACATTTTGATTTTCTTTTTTGTTGTTGCTTTTGTTGAACAGCTCGGAACATGTGTTACACAAGATGCCAATCCAGCTGCAAATATCACATGGTTAAAGAACAACAAGCCTCTCGTGGCTGATGGGAAACGTATGTATTCTTCATCCTGTTGCATGATTATAAATGCTAACAAAACAGCTCTTTGGAGTGGTTCTGACATTTATAAATATCACATTCACAAATGTATTTATGCTCTCTGACTTGCTCTTTCTCCGAGTGCTATTTCGCTGTGATGAATTGTGCTGCACTCACCAACACTGTGAATGCAGTGTTTTGGTCACTGCACCATTATTTTTTTCCTTGTTAGAGTTCAGACAGAGTTGTTTGTTTTCTGTTCAGGGATTTCCATCCAGACTTCGGTGCGTGTAGACCCTGTTACTGGCCTTTCGACCACTTCTTCCGTACTCGAGTACTCGGCCGAGAAGGAAGACACGGATGCCCAGTTCACCTGCAGCACTCAGCGCACCATGGGTGCAGAGCTAGTGTCCTCTCCGGTGATCTTCACCATCACCTGTGAGTCAACGAACACTGCAACTTTCACTGGACACACTCTCTAAACTTCACTGTCTGCAGACAAGCTACTCTCAAAGTAACTTCTGCACAAAACGCTGGTTGATTGTTGCTTTTTTCATCATCACTCAGATTATGAAAACTTAATACCGTGTCCTACATTTACCTCTCCAAAAGAACTTATTTTCTACCCAACTGTTTCACTGTTATTTCGTTATTTGTTAGCAAGTTATATCAAAAACTTGCTCATCTATATCACATCTATATCAAATGTAAAGTTAGGTCATTCACACAGTTTCTACAAAGCAATAGTTATACATTTTGAGAAATGCAGTCATTTGCATTCTTGCCAACATTTAGATGAGGAGATCAATACCAGTTTCATCTCAGTACAGCAAATAAGAAGCTAAAGACAGCAGGTGAGTGTAGTGCTGAGCTTTAATTATTAGTGGGTACATTTCCATTGACAATACTGTAAAACTGCCAAATGTTATCCATTGTGACTTGATGTGAATTTAAAATATGCACTCAAAGCAAACCCTAGTCTGAACATTTAATTGAAGTGAAGTTTTGGGTTTGTTTTTTTTTTACTAACATCACACGCTGTGTTTCGCTGGGCATGTCAGGGCTACATCAGCACCAGCTCTTGACCCACAAGCTCTCAACCAAGACTAAGAAAAACTCTTTAAAAACCTCAGCTGTAGCTGCCTGTGTTCTTTTTCAAACCATATTTGCTAATTATTATGCTTCCAGCCAGGAAACACAGCAGTTATGGCACCTTTTTTTAATGGTGATAGAATGAACGAGGCGTGGGTCTTGTGACTCTGTACTGAGATGTATCCCAAACACAGCATGCAGTACTGAAGTTACCTGCTCGACGTGGCCTTTAAAGTACAACTTATCAGTGCTGGAATACTTTTCTAAGAAGAAATTCTAAGAGTTTGTGTCAGATGGAGCAGAAACATTGAGCTTTAAAAGGATTGTTTGGTTGAGTGCCTGAGAATATGACTGCAATTCAGCCAATCTCCTCTGCTGTATTCTGAAGTTGTTACAGCTCTCAGTAGCGAACTGATGCGGTCAGCCTCTGCAGTCCCTGCAGTGAGCTGTTGGGGGCACACGCTCCGCTTAATCCACCGTAATACGCATCCTCTCTCTGACTTTCTATCTCGTATTGTGCGCGCAGACTCCACAGAGACGATCGACCTCCAGGTCATTGCTCAGGACCCTCTAGTAGAAGGAGACAATGTGACTCTGAAGTGTGTGGCAGATGGCAACCCAGCTCCTACCAGCTTCAACTTCCACCTTAAGGTACACTCATCACTATCTTAGCGAACACCTGATTGCACCTTTTCATCCAAAGACATATTATGTTGTCTCTCTTAAGTAAGACATTGTAAACTAATCACACACTGTTGTTTGTCTGTTTGTCTCTGAAGGACAAGTTGGTGAGAGTGGAAAACGCAGACACTTACACCATCACGGCTGTCTCACGTAACACCAGTGGTGAATACAAATGCTCTCTCATTGACAACCTAACAATGGAGGCATCTAAGGACATCACAGTCAAATGTAAGAGACCAAAACATGTTGTATTTCCTGAAAACCAGACATGACTGCAATTCCCCACACATTCAGCATCATTGTCATTGTGATTTCCTTTTCCGCCTGTAAATCTTATTTGTTACCATGAAAACCAAAAGTATTTACCAGAGAAAGGAAAGTCGTAATGTCTCTTTTTGCCAGACTACCTGTCTTGCTGTGCTTTGTGGAGAAAAGTGTTGTGTCAACCACACGGCCTCTAATAAGCTGCTTCTGCAGGGCTGTGAGCCAAGTGCAGGGTTGTATGGTTAACAACAGGAATGTTTCGACCCTTGTCAGGCCTCCGAGCCATCTCTTCACCATCCTTGCCTCTCTTTTTAGACCTAGATGTCTATTTAAGCCCCTCTGGAAAAATTGCCAAGAATGCCGGCGAGAGCTTGGATCTAAATCTCCAGATTGATGCTTCTGGAGAACACAAGGTCTTATGGACAAAGGTAAAAACAATTTTTTATACAACAAAGCTGAAATCAATGTACACAAATTAGAGCTTGTTTTTTCCCAGTGCTGATATTCTTTTTATATAATTAAGGACAATGTTAAATTGGACAAAGAGCCCAAGTTCACCAAGTTGGCTTTTTCGGATTCTGGCCGCTATGAGTGTGAAGTGACAATGGGGCTCCTCAGCCGAAAAGCTTCTTTTGAACTGGTCGTTGAAGGTAAGACGCTGAAGGGAACTTCAGGAAATATGCATATTTACTTTGCAGCTGAAAGTTACTGTAGATGAGAATATTGAAACCACTTTCATGTCAGAATAGTAAATATGAAGCTCCAGCCAGCAGCCGGCTGGCTTAGCTTAGCCTAAAGACTGGAAACAGCTTGTCGGGCTTTGTCCAATGCCAGTAAAAATCTAAAACCAACCTAAAAGCTTCATCTCAAGCTCACAACTAACATGTGGTATCTTGTTTGTGTAATTCATATAAAACCAGAATTTTATAAAGGACTATTTTCAGATTAAACAGACTTTCTATCTCCTCCTTTTCCTGCTTTTTTGCTCATCTAAGTTAAGCTAAGCTAAACTAACTGGCTGCTGGCTCTAGCTCGATATTTCCCTCACAGACTTGAAGGGTGGTATGCGTCTTCTCTTTTTATTCTCAACAAAAAAAAAGCATTTCCCAAAAATGCCAAACTATTCCTTTAAGTGAGTGCTCTCCTCATTCACCTTGGGGAAATGCAACTGCAACAAAATCATTGTCTCATTCACATGTATCTGAAGTGTTGTGTCCTGTTACAGGTGCTCCAGTTATCAGACAGCTGTCCAAACAGCGCGGTGAAGATGGCCAACATAAAGTCCTGATTTGCGAGGCTGAAGGTTCTCCAAAGCCAGCTGTTTTCTGGAGCATCAATGGCACCTCGGTATGTACAGTCACTCATTAGCCTGTATCATAATTACATGAGATCCTTTCACCGATAATTGTTACAAGTTCTGAAGGTCATATCTATCAATTTATTTATAGCTGCACATACATCTATTCATTGTGAATGTAGGGAGATTTTATTTATTTCATGTACACTCAGCTCCTGCTGTGCCAGCAGAGAAAAATATCTGTACATTCCTCAAGGCGTGAAGAGGCCCAGAAAGAAATGTGTTGTATGAACACTAACAAACTCAGAAATACGGTAACTTTAGATATAAATGGAGTCATTTTTCATCTTACTGTCATATAGGAGTTATATAGGAGTTAAGTACAAAATATTATATTTAGATGCTAAAGGATAAAAAGCTCAAAGATGTGACTTTAAATCCAAGTGTTCATCAGTGATCAGCTACCACATCATCTAGGATTTTACAGGGCTCAACTCTGTTACACAGGCTTTCCAGATTGAGACAGTTAACAGAATAAAATTTTGTGAAGGCTGAATCCAAACTGCCTAGTGCACTTGCCCGTTCTGAAAGGTAAAACTGGTTTATTGCTTCCACACCAGAGGGTGAGAGGTAGGATAAAATGTAACTCACAGTCGACAGAAAAAGCAAACAGGAAACACATTGCACGAAGCGATGCGCAAAAACAAACACGCTGCAGGTGTGTGATATTTTGACCTGCTTTAAGAGATTATCTATTGCAGAGCTGTTAATGATGGTGTTTGACACCTAAGTATGTTGATCGGTTAGTCTGCACACACTGCTGGAGGCTAAATGCACATATCTGTTAGGTGCAAATATCCCGTACCATATTCCCCATGTTTGAAAAGCGGCATTGTTTACAAGCCTAGTTCAAAGTTACTATGATTATACTTATTGGGTGACACCCCTTGCTACCATAGTAACATTGAATGTGTTTCAACAGCAAACCCTTCCTGAATAGCTACTTTTTATAAGAAATGCAGCAGAATTGCAACTGATCTTTGTCTTTGCAGCACAACCAGGAAAACTCACATTGTTTCAGTAACAAGTCGATTAGTTTTTCAGTACTCTACCAAGAGCAAAACTGGATGACATGCATCATTGTTTCCCTGTGAGTCCTTTGTCTGTAGGCAGGCAGTTTGAATACAGCATGGCCATGTTTTACTTCACTACTAACAATGAAAATACCATGTAGGCTATTTCTGAAAAATATGATGAAAATACAGGGCTTCTTCTTTTCATGAAAATTTCAGTAAAACCTTCAACAAAAATGGCAGAATTGCTGTGGAAAGTTGTCCTGTGGAAACCTGCTTTCTGCTCAAAACACAACTAAGACTGAAACACCAGAATGCTTTTTGAACATTCCTGATTTTAAAGCAGTCATTGTTGTCCATAGTGCTCTTTCTATTGTTGGTTTGTTGTTTTTTTTTTCCTCCTTTGATCGGCCTCTAATCATTTCTTAAGACTGCAGACAGTATAAGACTCTCATCTTTTAAACTTCACAGTCCCATTTCGGACAATACCCCTCATGAGTGCATGGGAGGTTCCTGTTTTGTCAGAACCCACATGCAAATTTCTCTGATTGGTATCATTATTGGTGTAATATTAGAGACATAAAAATGTGTTGTTCCTGTTGACCAGAAAACAGAAGACATACCGGCCCATCTGTAGCTTCTCATAACCTTGGATAATGACGTTGCTGATATGAGAAACTCCCAAACTTTCTCTCACAGAAACTCTCTGTTACAACAGTTCATGGACTGTTCTCTGACTTTGAGTCACGGATCATGTGCCATAACAACTGTTGCTAAGTGACACACCTGCCTGCCTGAACATTATCGTCAACTCCCACAGGTCAGGAGTTGCTGGACACATACACAGATACAGCCCTTGGGAAAAAGACTTTCTCTGTCTCTTCACCATGATAAAAAGTGCTTATCAGCAAACTTTTCTGGCTCTGCACAACAAGATAGCCTTGGTTTTCACCATGTTACTGTGTTGCTCTCTGATCACAATTATGCTCTTTGATTAAAATAAACACATGTAGGTTACATGTGAATTATTTTCCTTCAAATGGCAGCGGGTTTGCTCTGCAGGGCCATCTTAATGTGTGTCAACAAAGTTAGCCACATATTCTGTCATTAGAATTAAGCTCCATTTAGCCTGTCTGGTTTATCAGACAACTTCTGAAAATACTCCCGTTCCTTCACTTGAACGGACGGATGCTAGAAACGGCTCCTAAAACAGTGAAGACAAACCACTGAGATGCTCATATTGTTAAATATAATGACACTGTTTTTCTCAAAACCAAACCCATGAATAACATCAGCAGAGACGATGGTCTGAGTAATCCAAGGTTTGCTAGCATCTTGGTCCTGAGACAGCTTGTGCTTTGCCACTCACAATGTACCGCAGAGTGAGTGAATAGTCCCTGTTATGTGCATAGCTGTTTGCACTGTTAGTATTTCCCCCAGCTGTCACACTTTTCAACTTATCTCATCCAAACATTTTCTAGGTGGCTGAGTAAATTTCTTCATTTTCTCAGAGACTCAAACACTATATTTTGCACCAGGCTATTATGAAGACATTTTTTTAATGGACCCCTTTTTTCTCCTTTGTGTCTGCGGTGTGAACCTGTGTGCACACCGATAGCAGAAGTACTCCCTGGAACAGTCTGGATTACACGTGAACTTGAGAGTGTCTGTGGGATGGTTACAGTTCTTTTCAACCCTTTCAGTCAGTGTCAGACCTCCAAAATAACCTCAAAACCTGAACCTGTGTGAAATAATTAATCAGCCACAAAGGTGCAGGGAACTCTTTCACCAAAGGACAATGTGTTTTGGAGATTACACGCATTTCTACCTTTCAGTCAAAGTTTATTTTTTCCCCCCTCTTCCCAGCTGTTAAAGTCTATTCAGAGAGAATAATGTAAGGTTTTGAATACAGGCTCAGTGATTGGGTATTTACAAATTGCCACATCCTCTTGTATATCTAGAGGATGTGAAAAGGGTGTTGGCAGTTTGTCTTTGTGTCTGAGGTTCTCCTCTGAGACTCAAGTGTCTATATCCCAGAGGCACACGCTGTTTCTTTGTCATGGAAAAGCTGAGTCACACATTGATCCAACATCGCCCCCTGGTGGTGCAAGGGTTTATCAACCCCACTGGTGTCAGATATGTGAATACTAACTAATATGTGTTGGTTTTCCTTTCTTGTTGCGCAGCTTGATGAGAGTCCCTTCATCAATGGAAGGATTACACACAAGATCACAATTGTGCCTACTGCAAATCTGACTGTCTCTTGTACGGTTTCCAATGAGTTTGGCGCAGATACCCAAGCTATAAATGTGTCATCCCGTAAGTACAAACTGGTAGTTTGGTGCTCTCGTCTCTCTCTGCTTCCTGTTTTTCCTCTGGCCTAACTCAGTAATCTGCTTCTGCCCACTAACTCCTTCTGTCTGCATGTTGACTTTACATAATGTTAGGATGCTTAAATAAACCTGCAGTAATTCAGTAGGTATGTACTTGAGAATAAAAACACCCAAATTTGTTTTTTTATCTGTTGTTTACAAAAATTGCACTCATTATTATTATCACACATTATTATTAATGTATATATACATTATTTACACATTATTACATAAAGTCACATAAACCTTTCATAAACCATTTTTTTCTGACAATATTTTAAAAAAGTAAAATATAGGGGGAAAAAAAAGATAAATACATGATGTCCAAACAAAATGAATAATGCCTTTGAGGTATTAACAGATTTGTGTTTTCTTATAGTGGTGGTTGTTTTCCTTTTGATGATATGAATTCATCGCCACATCACTGTCAAAATGTACTTGCTGCATGCACTTAACACTTAAACACTGTTGTCCGAGAGTGTGTGGTGTGAATTTACTTTCTCTTCTCTTTTCTCCTCATTCCTGCGTGTTTGAGACAGCATTTCACCTCTCTTCCTCCCTCTCACTCAGTTGTGTGTATGTTGGGATGCTGGATTTAATCTGTTCCCTCTTTGAACTTCTTGCATGCCAAAGTAGAATAGAAGTAGAGTAGTGCGTCTTTCTGGACATCAATCTTGTTTTTTACTTTTCTCCTTTTGGTTGGTCGTTAATTTTATTTCATATCTGATTTCAGTATTTGAGGATGTGAGAGTGGATAAACAAGGTAAGTTGTAGCAGTCTCCTTGTTTGTAAGAAACGGTGGGGAGGGTGAGGGGGTGAGTTAAGACTATGGGGGAATTAAATGTTGCTTAATGAAAGAGGGCTCTTGAGCAAATATTTACTTAAATCATCACCTTGGACTCTTCAGTTGGAAAATGAATCGTTGGACAGTGTGTTTACATTAATAAAATCCAGATATGAAGGAATGAGAGGAATGGAGCTACCAGCATCCTGACAAAATGTCAACATTGTCCATAATCCCATTGGCTGATGAAGCAAGTCATAAATTAAGAATATCCGTCATTAACATTTAACTCAGTGAGTCATAACCATATGCAGTGTGGATGTGTCCACTCATCAATGCATTTATTGCAAATAATGACTTTTTCCCTCCCATTATTCAAATGCATTCAAGCTAGAGTATTTTTTTACTAAGATGTATCTCCCAGATCTGTGATGTCTCTGTTTTATCTTCGTTACAGACCAATCAGAGGACAGGGACCAAACTAAGTTGGTGGTTGGAGTTGTAGTCGGCCTCCTCATCGCCACTGTGATTATAGGCCTGGCGTACTGGGTCTACATGAAGAAATCCAAGTAAGCAGTCGACAGCAACAACAATTCAACAACAACAATTCTACAAATTAAAAAACACTATAATGATGTAACTCTTATCCTAATCTGAATAAAATGATTGAATCCAAACCTTCACTCTTGCTCGAGGGGCTTCACAATATGACCCAATTAGTTAAAATGACCTGTTTTTCGTCAATAGCTTTCTCACTCTTAATTTAGTTAATTAACCATTTTCACTGCTTTTATTTAGACTTATTTGTTAGAGGTGAAGACAAATCACACTTTGCTATTTGAGTAATTTGCAGACTCTTCATTTTGACTTAGAGAAGAGTACTGCAAGAAACAGCACCTAACATAAGGCTACTGTTTAAATTAGTTTGTGATAATTTAATTAAACACTAATTCATTTGGGAATATCAACCATGTGAGCAGGATTTTAATTAAGTTAACTAAAAACACTTCCTCAGATAGCAGTTAGAGGATGGTTTGACATTTAGGGCAATAACATTTAGATTTCTTGACAATAATCAGATATCACGGCTGATGCCACTGATGTCTCTATGTTAGTATAAAAGTAGCTAGCCTAGCATAGCATAAAGACTGAAACAGAAAAAAACCAATAAATGGTCTAAAGTAGCCCTCCATAAAACTATAGCTCATTGTTTTTAAACTTTACTTTTTGTTCAGATTTAAAAAGAAGATATCATGTGTCAGTGGGTGAGATTTAGAGGTGCTAACACGCAGATTTTTGATAGCTGTGGACAGAGCCAAGCTAGCTGTTTCCCCCTACACTCACTCTTTTTGCTAAGCTAAGCTAATTGGCAGATGGCTTCAGCTTCATATTTGACGGTCAGATATGAGAGTGGTATTGATCTGCTCATCTAAGTTTTGGCTTTTGCCTTAATTGAATTAACAGAAAATCAATTCTGTGGGGCTTTTAAGGCAGCTCGGGGTCTGTGACACCAGGGCAGTGGGCCTGCTTTTGGTTGCTAATCAACCTTGAATTTGTCAAATAAAGCGAATTTTGCTCTTGATTGATCATGAACACGTGAACACATAACAGCAGTGGGTGGGGCATTATATATGCAGCTTCCATTTAGTGGAAGTGGACAATGTATCATAGATATTATTGTACACGTGTGGTGCCTGTAAAAGGAGGGATTATAAGCACGTCAGGTAACAATGTCTTATTCGAAACAGGCAAGGAAGCTGGAAGACTGGGGAAAAGGAGAGCGGGTCGTCTGAGGAGGAGAAAAAACTGGAGGAGAAAGTGGAGGAGAACAGCCAAAAAGCTGAGGTGTAAAGAAACAGCAACCATCCTTTGGGAATGTGAAAGGTAAAAAAAATCCCCAAAAACCTGTCATGCCGAAATAAAGATGAACAAGGTCATTATTCTGTTTTAAATAACACTGTTTTCATTCAATCCTTCCTTTGCAGTGAGAACATGGAACTTTTGCACATTTCTCTTCACCTCGGTCTTTGGGAAAAAATAAAACAAAATAAAGGAGTGTACATTGGGATGAAGACGGTTTGGATTTGGTTTCAGGGAGAATTTTACTAAAAAGCATATCCAAACACCCCCCTCCTACCCCAAGCTCCTCAAACCTTCACCCCTCCATTCCTAAACAAAAAAAAAAGAATGGAAACTGTATGTGATATACATAACTTGTCTGCACTACTGAAACATGTGTAAACTTGTCTACTATTAGAATTCATGTTTGTTAGAATGGATTTTGGGAAGCTGAGAAAATGTGGATCTTTTTGGTTTTGTTAGTTGATGCAAGTAAAATTAGACCAGTTGCCTTTTGCTGTAAGGATGTGTAGGCCTGCATTAGTCTGTGTTTGACTCTTTGGCCCTCGGGGACATACAGTAGCAGGAACCGAGGGAGCATCACCGCCATCGCTTCTTAGTCATGTGTCATCACAGTCAAAACAACCTCTGCCTTCAACATCAGTGTATTCAAGCTTTTTCTTTGTGTATTTGGTTCAGTTTGTTCACTTAGGTGTAAAAAGATGTTGAAATTGAGATGAACTTCCTGAAAGGGCTATGGGTATATTGTTATACTCGGCATTAGTTGTAGATGGTAATATGATTTAAGTGTTGCAGGAAGTGGGCGATGTGCCACAGAGTTCTTTGGTTTTACATGATTTTGTTTTGTTCTTTGATTTTGTGTACCTCTTCGCAAAAGTAGCCAGGAAAGAAAACTACAAAAACTCAGTTCATTACTCTGTTTTTTCAAATGTACTGTACATTCAACGTTACCACTGTACAACACAGGCAGGTAGATTATTGAGAGAATGTAAAGGACAATTCATTTTACTGGCTTTAGTTTGGCTGCGCAGATTGTTTTACACAAAGCCATTGTTTGTTTTTGTGCTTTTCCCAAGAAAAAGTCCTCGAGCCTGTAGTTGTGAAAGGAAGATTTTTAGTTAATCCGTCAGGACTGTAAGTGAAATCAGTGTTGAGGTATGACTGTTCATTGTGTAGCTTTGGCATCATTTTGTAATCGAGCACAGACAGGAAGCGGTGTTTGTCTCAAAGTAGCCGTCATGAAACGTTGGCCTTCTTTTGAAAATCTACCTGTAGTTGCTTCAGTTTGTGATGTGCACTAGGGTTCATGTTTTCCCGTCAGATTTGTGTAGAATACAGTGGAATACACGCAGCTGTACATGTCACAATTTTGGTCCTTCAAAAGCATCTGCGAAATTTGAAAATGTATCAAGACCAGGATGTAATTGTGAACTATGTGGTTTTAATATTTCTTTTTGCTATTTATATTGTACAAGATAAAAATTACCTGGTAGGCAAATTCAACAATTCAATCATGTAATTCATAACTTGGATTTAAATTGTTGTTAGATTGCTTGCAGACTTTCCAGAACTGTAATTAAGTTCTCAGTCATCAGTAGGGTTGCTCAGCGTCTGGTCGAACAGAGATTCAGCATGTGATAATCTCAGACCTCCAAGCTGCTGTTTGTTGCCTAACTTGTTTAAAACCATCAAATTGGAAGAATGACCAAAGAAAGTGAACATTGCCATGCAAGTATTGTAAATACCTGATGTTTGTTTTTGTACTTTTGTTTAAAATAAAGTGTACATTTGGAAAAGTTATGTCCACTGAATATTAATTATGTTGTCACAGTTTTACCGTTTTTTGTTTTTTTTCATCTGATGATGTTTTGAAATAAAGAGCAACGCGGTTCACAAATGTTTTCTTACTTGTATACACAGATAGATTCTGGTATGACTGTATGATGACTGTGGTTGTATAAAAATATCACAAAACTAAGAATTATTGTAGAAAACAGAGAAGGAAAAGAAGAAAACATCTATTTCCTCGTATTAAATAAGTTATGAAATCTTTAGGAGATTTATTAGAATTAAACTTTTGATGAAAACATCAGCGTGCCTCAGGTACAAAAATATCACATGATTTATTTTCTTTTTTATTTTAAGAACACAATTTCCTATTTGATTCTTCTGTGTTGTAAATATATATTTATTAACAAGAGGACCTGTTGTGAAGAATGATGGCAGAATAACATCTGTGCACAGAAGTGATGAGGATTTTGGATTTCATAAAACAAATATGTAAATCAACCTTGGATTCCAAATGATTACTGCTGCAACATTTTAGATGTTTTAGTCTACAATATCAGGGTGACATCACGTAATAGAAATTGCTTACTTAAGAAGGAACCTGCAGGTCAGACAGAGACAGGCCAGACGTCACATTTCAAGGCAGGTGTTGTGTCAGGAAGCAGTAACCCTAACAGCGTTGACTCTGTTGCCACTTTGACCGGAAACACCTGTGAAACACAATTAGTCTAAGCTGCTTGTGATCATATCAGAATCAAAACCATTTAAACCTCTTTACTGTCAGTAAAAAGTAACTACATCCACTCAAATACTATATTTAAACACAATTTGTAGGTATGTGTACATTACCATTGACTACTTAAGTGGAGTTTTAATTTACTTAGCTAGAGTCATTTCATAGGTTTAGTTAATAGTTTCTTATTGCTCTAGTTAAGATTTCACATATGAAATATCCTATAAACATATTAAATATATTCATATAGAGTTAACTATATCAGTCGATGTATGTATATTACCATAAGAGACTATTCTGCAGAATGAATGCTTTTATTTTTGACACCAAAAGAATATTTTGTTGATACTGTTTCTGCAGTTTTTCTTAAAAAGATGTTGAAGGCAGTATTTTACACTCTGTTACTACTTTTTATTAAGTAAAAGAACTGAGCCCTTCCTCGACTGCTCCCATTTACTTAAGAAAACATTTTACAAGTAAATATCTTTGGAGTCTATTTTGAATCAGTATCTGTTTCACCACAGACATTATGTGTTAGTTCGTGTCTGAGAGAAGTGGAAAAGTCCTGAGAGCACAGACATGAACAGAAATGGCGGGAATCTTTGATCTGATTGATTCTGTATTTTGAGCCACAAAAAGCCTTCATTTGTCCTAAAAATGTATTTCAACTGGACACAGAAGTATGCTTCTTAATACAGCGGAGCTCTTAGCTTTAACTAGCTTCTTCTCAGGCAGTTAGTAGCCGAGTCACTATTCCCAATCTCCAGATAAAGTGCACATTAAGAAAAACAGACGTCATGGACGTCATCACCAGATGGGCTGCGTGATACCAGCTAAAACAAGCATCTGCTGCCATCTTGTGGTCAAACAATATACTCAAGGAAATCAAGGAAAAATCTGATGCATGTATGTCTTTTTTTCGGGGAACTCAGACTCCACTCAGATTGCTGAGCTCTGAGAGTGTCATGTTAACTTTGAGAATGCAAGAATGAATCTGATGAAACATGAGAATTTGACTGTGACTGAAAACCATTAAACATTCAGAAAATTAGCTGCATAAGTGGTGCTTGCACAACAGCATCATGAGTCACTGGTGTGCAACCAGAAAGAGGAAATTGTACATGACACACTGTAAGAGGATTCACAGGTGGGTGCAATATGTGAATTAAAATAATGCAATTGCTCAATTCTTCCATAGCATCTGGATAAAAAAAAATTGAAACTATTATTGGTGATGTCTTTCCCTCCAGTGCACATACAAGTGAAATAAAAAGGAAGATTTAGATGATTTCAAACATTTAGAGCTTTTGCTTTTTGTCTTTCTTGAAGCTTTTTAAGCACTACTTTACATTTTACAGTATACGTTTTAACCTGTAGATTTTGATTCTTTGCCTTCAAAACAGTATTTTTAATAATCTTAACCTACATCAATTAATAGATCAAAATTTTGGATCATCTCACAAGACAACACATAAAAACTGATTACATCTATGACTCTCATAAATAAGTTCTTCATGTTTCTGGGCCACATTAGGAAGTTCCAGACTACAACATCTTTAAAAACCTAAAGGAAAAAAAAAAGTCTTTCTTGGAGAAATTTAAGAGTAATTTCGGATTTATTTTAGTTTTGATTTACCTAAACCAAGATCCTCAAGGAATGAGGACTAAATCACAACTTAAAAAAAGCTGCTAAGGTGGCCAAGCTGGTTTCAATGTTGCCTGTCAGTGGAGAAACAATTAGACTAATTCAGAGAAGCCCAACAGGCGCCACCAGCCAGACAAGTACAGCACGATAGTTGTGTCCTTGACTTAAGCAACTGACTTAGACATTTTAATGAATTCAGTTGCCAAATCCTTTTTCACCTGCAAAAATGAAATGCATTGCTGACCATTTCACTGAAACCACACATGCAGGGCTGCCACTGAAAAACCTGCCCGTTTATCCATGTTCAGATCAGATTTTGAGTTTTCAGCTTTGTTTTCCTCAAACATGATCCTCTATGTGTGCTCCTCATTGTTGTGCGTGTTTTAACCTCTGCAGTTTCACCAATGTCATGTCAGGCTTTTATAAACACACTCAGGACTGAACACAAATATGTTTGATGAAATTATTTAACTTAGACCTAGTCCAGGACTTCATAGTGATAACGTGAACAATATGAATTGAAATGATAAAACTGTTCTAGATGAGTGCCTACATGTGGTTTGCTCCACACCCTGTGTTATTCATGCTAAATGTGCATACTGTGTTGGTATTGGATTGGTATTTGTCTTCTTTTGGCTTTACACATTATGGTTTGACAGTTGTCATGTATTCATCTTATCAAACATTTTCTGTTGCTTTATGCGCATTATGATCTCTGTTCTACCTGCTGGGGTTTGTGTGTTGTGGTTGCATGCTGCATGTGAGGCAAACTGCTGTTGTGGGCTACAAGTAACAATTTGAGGTCAGTCGCTGAGTGCACTCACCACTCACACTCTGCATCAAATAACCCAGAGCTCAAACAGTTTGTGCTTCACTTGTAATTTGATGAACTTGTTGTTATGCTGTTGTTAAATGTCTGGTACTTTCAGAAGTTTTTTTTAAATGAAGAATCCAAATATAAACTTGTAAAACTTGTAACTGTAAAAAAAGTACATAGAAACCATCATTCGTTCACATATAGAAGTATTTGATTTAGATAATGTCTTGTATGATAAACTTGGTGACTCCTTTTCAAAAGTAAACATCATTACTGCAGTTCCCCCTCACTGGTAAACCTGTACCATACATCAAAATATAATGTTATTGATACACGATTCAACGTTTTAGAAAACTTTTGGCAACATATCTAAAAAATCAAAGAATCTGACAGAACCCACTATGTTTAAAGCCACTGAAACAATGCATATTATATGTTGGAGAAACATCTAAACATCTAACTAAAAATCTATCCAATCCATGATTTAGGCCCTGTTGTAACAAGTCTTTTCAGCCAGAAATCATGAAAACCAGGGTGTGCTATTTGGTGTCTGGTCATACCATTATAAGTAAGTAGAGGGTGTGAAGGATTAAACAAGACAAAAAAAACCCCCTCAAAGAACAAAATGACCAGTGACATAAAGACAGTGGGGGGTAATCAAACAATATAGTTATGAAGAAATGAAGAAAGTGAGGCAGAAAAGGTACCATGTTTGCTATGAAGCTGACGGGCTGATGATGGTAACTAAACAAGCATGTGATTTTCTCATCATCATAAAAACAAGATATTTTCCATCATTACAAACAATGAAAATATACTTTACCCTTTATGATTTTGATTGTGCCGACATATTCCGCTTTAAAATAGGGCTTAAGAATAGCAGTATGCTTTCAGAGTCCAATCTCAGTCTCTGCTTAATGTTATGTTATAAGTTGTGCCCGGTGGTGGTACCCAAATGTAAGATCAATTTGAGGTGCCTGTACTCTTATGGGTATTTTCATTTTTATTTTTTTACTTTTTGCTTGCAAACCACATCATTTCAGGGGAAAGTATTGAAAGTCATTACTTTTTTTTACATCAACAAATACACAATAATAACAATAATAATGTACAAATAGATTAAAATGTTATTGATCCTCTGAAGGACAACCCACCCAGCTAAAGTGTTAAAAAAAGAGCTGAACCTTCACCATCTGCAACATTCAAGTGATGTACATATTAATGCATCAATAATCAAAATCAAATAATATGATAAACAATGTTTATAAAATAAACCTTGCCTTTCTGAGTTGTGAATTGTGTCTCTCTTTGTCTTGTAAGTGAATTGATAGGTGTGAGTGTGTTTCTCTGTCTCAGTCTCTTGCTAAATTGGTTAAAGGGTTTATCAGTCTACACAGAATAAATTATGACCTTTTCGTGACACCAAAGAAGTTGTAAGTCTAAGCGAGAAAGCAACTGGGCACAAATTGTCTCGGACTAAATGAAAGCTGACAAGGAAGAAACCCTGGCATTGTCTTTGACTCATCTTTAGGGCTTGAGTGGAATGTGTCACCAAATCTGCTTTTTATCATGTCAAAAATATTGCTAAAGTGTGACCATTTCTCTCTGAGCTACTCATAGAGACTAATGTACGCTTTTCATACCCAGCCAGCCAGACTGTTGGAGTGCTTTCCGATCTGGTCGACTCAAAAAGCCATAAATCAGTTAGAATTGATTCAGAAGTTCTGCTGCCTGAGTGCTGACTTGGACCAGGGGGAGAGAACACATTATGGCTATTTTAAAGTCCTTACACTGGTTGCTTGTCAGTTTTTGTATTGATTTTAAAATTCTTTTACTTGTCATTAAAGCATTTGTCTGACATGCTTGCAATGTATGAATCAGGACAGCCCCCCAGCTCCTCAGAGTCTTTTGGTTGCTCCAAAGTGCCATACAAAAACTTCTGGTGAGGCAGCACTTAGTTTGGATGCTGCTGGATCAGTCTGCTGGAGAATCTGAGATTAACTGAAAGTGTTGATATGTTTAAACATCGTCTTAAGACTTTTGTGGTTGTGGTTTAAAATTTGAATTAAAATGTTTTCTGGACATTTAATTTTTATTTATTTGTCTTAGATTTTTTGCACAACATTTTAAAATACTTTATTTCCTCTTATCTATCTTTTACCTATCTTATTATTCCTTTACTGTACATCTATTTTACATTTTATTATCAGCTTGTCTGTCAACTTAAAATGCTTTAAATTGCACTAACCTGTTTGAAAAGAGCTATACTTATAAATATTGATTGATTGATGGATTGATGTAATCATTTAAATGGAGAAAAAAGCCAAGTGACTTGCTAACACAAGAAAATTGGCATTGGTGAATTCTGCCCCTATCATGAAAGCGCAATAGCAACACATCATTTTCATGGGCTTATAAGAAGAATAGGTATGTTAAGAGAATACTCAAAAAGCATTTCTTTTCGATGTCTTTGTTCAGGATTGGGATAATATTTGGGTAGAATAACTGCTGTATGCGGGACTTAACTGTCCTGTCTGACTTTGAATAAGGGGTGTCTTGAGAGAGCATCAACGATTATGTGAGTAACACACTGAAAAATAACTACACATTTTACAGTTGTGCATCAGAAAAGCTTTTTTACAGTACTGATCTACGTCTAAGTGATCTAAGTTTTAACAAGACTTCTGTACAACTGTGTTTTCTTTTCTTGGGGCAGATGACAATATGAACTCGATTAAACACCAATTACAAGTGTGTGTTCATTTTTTAAAATTTTCTTTTTTTTTTTTTTTGTCAAGCACCCAGTCTACATGGAAACAGGTTTGTCGTATTGCAATCATTCACAGCAATAAGAAGGCAAATGGGAAAACACGCAGACCAACTGTAAGAGAAGTAAGCTTTCAAAATTACAACCATAAAAGGTAATGATGGTTTCAAATTGCAAAAATAAACATAGTTTGATAATAATTCTCTGCTGGACAGTAGTAACAGGCCAAACACAGTTAAAAAGACAGACGAGGGCATCACTGGAGTTATATGTGTCCTGTAACTCTGGCCAGTTAGATTTTATTCGTCATTGGTACATCCGGGTACTTTATTTTTTGATTGACAGTTGCCATGGCAACAAGCTAGAGCATCGCCATTTTGTCAGGAGGGTTTTTTTCCCAGCTCAGTCTTTTCAAATGTTCTCCCTTCCCGCCGGAATAATGCTGTCAGTGGATATATATTTGACGTTTTTGGATATCGAAATGCGTCTAGTGGATCGGATTAAGAAGATCAAGAGGCCGACGTTTTAACATAGTTAAAATAATTAGGCGGCGCCGCACTAACTCAGTTGTCCGTGTCTCTGGTCCACCGGGCCGGTTCACTGCGCAGGTTTGGACCGCGCGCCATTTTGTGAAAATTGACACAAAATTCCTTACCAAAATTATCAGAGGACACGGTTTCTGTTTCATGTTTGAAATACTCTGGATTTAACTATATTGTCGTATTTATCGAAGTGACCGACGCTAAATTTGCAAAGACAACGTAAAATCAGAATTTGGTATAACGTTTATTTAGCGGTAGCTAGACTTGTTAGCTTGAGGCTAGCCAAAGAAGCTACAGCTAGCCAGGGCAGGTAGCTAATGTTAGCTGCGTTCATTTTGTCAACTAGCTAGCCAGTTCGCTAAGGTTAGCTAGTAAGTTATGCGTGCTAGTTAACGTTAGCATGTTGCTAGTCATCAGCTGATAGTAACGTTAGTCAAAGTTGTTTCTATTGTCGATGTTGCTCATCAATGCTTGGGAGATGAAGAGCAATCTAAATCTTGCTGGCGAATAATTTTTGAGTTTGCCGATCAGAGGACGGGGATTGGATTTAACGTTAACATTACTCGCTAACCGTGCAGGGAGGGGAGAATCTCAAGCTGGATAAGTTTCCTCATCATACAGGTTATTGGACTTTAAATGAAGATCGTGCCATCAGAGGTGAGCAATTGTAAAATGTTGTCTTCGGCATTATTCTTTGTCAGCTTAACATTTCACGTTTTTGCAAATGTATAGTCTATGTAACGTGAATGGTTAACAATGATGGACGCGACAGTGAAGTTGAGAATGGTAGCCTGTGGTATGGCGGCTAGCTAACATTTTGTGGCGGTGCCGACTCCGCTATAACCATCGTGAACGTTTGCTTTCAGTCAGTAGGTCAACAGACTCATTTAATGTTAGACGGGAACAGTTTTCCATGTTGTTATGAGCTAGAGGGTGCAACGGATTGTGTGGGCTTGGACAGAGAGTCATGCTGGCACGGTGTTAACGTTACAGCTAACGTTAACCCTGCGATATTATACACTGTCATTGTATGATTTAAGCAAATGTTGCCATGTTAGCTAACAACCCCCTTTGCCGTCACGGCAACGTCTAGCTGTTTTTATATCAAATGTATATTTTCAGTTCTAAGGTAATAACGTCAGAGTACGGAAGCTCACCTAGCTAACCTGGCTAACGCCTGGTAGCTAATTCGGCTAACCTGGCTAATGGTTAACGTTGACTTGTTGACGAACCAGCTGAATGGGCCCCACAACCCGCTGGCTGAACACAGCGTCACTAGCTAACGTTAACGTTGGATTGGTGAGAGATATGCTTGCTTGTCCCGCAGTTTTCAGGGTAACGTTAACGACGACAACGTTAGCTAGTTAGACTGCTAACGGTAACGTGAGCCTGAATACGTTTGCCATTTATACGAGGAATTGGAAGCATACACGGACGACATGTAGCAAGAGAGGACGCAAATTAACTCTGAATATGCTTTCTAAATTCCAACCATGACGAGATCTACCCCATCATCTGTAAGTACAGAGCCACCCGGGGACCGTCTTTATACACGAACATCAGGCTTTTAATTGTTTTGGGTTGGTTACATTTGATTCAGCTCTGGAATTGATCTAATCAGTTGGGCGTGAGAAGATGACACATAGGCTTGTTACAGAGGACTTTAGCTATCACTTGTGATATGATATGGCTACTAATAGCAAGCTAGCTGTCGTTATATTTACACCTAAATAGGCCCGTTGATGCCGTGATGAGTCGAGCCAGGAAAGGAACTGTTCATATGTCAGTACTGAAAATGAAGAATAATCAAACGTTTAGGAGAAAGTGGACAGCTACAAGTGCGCTTACAAAATGGCTTTGTGGTCAAATACAGCTTGATTTCTCCAAGTAGGGTTAGTAATTTTTAAAATGTCAAATTCATCCTATAGTAATGTTAATCTGATGTCAGGTTATTGTGTTTGAAAAATGGACTCAAACCAAACTTTTCCAGGTCTTTGTCAATTTGCATAATTTTGTACAATCATTTTATTTGGGCTAACCATGTTTGAAAATAGTCTTTTTTAAGTATAAAACACTATAATTTTCAAGGTATATTGACTGTAGATATACTGAGAGGAGATCCTGTGTTATTAAGTCCACAACAATATTAATCCTGATTTGTTTTGTTAAGTGTTATGTTGTCTGGGCCTCCCCGAATAAACTGTTTATCTTTCAATAGTCTCACAAGAGCATCAGATCATTTGTGTTTTTGAAAATTTTACTGCCTGTCCATAAACGGCTTTAAAGTGTTGGATTCACAAGCAGCATTCATGTTTTAATTTCAGCTTTATTTGTGTATTCCCAAAAGTTTATGCTTTTACCCCAAGGACACTTTTTAAAGTTTTGAGGTCTCCTCTGTTCTTTTGGGGTCCCCTTTTCCTCCTCTGCAACAAAAGTTAAACCACTATGAAGTTTAATCCCCACCAAAGATGCACAATAATAATGGTCTGTTTTTATTCTTTGTAGTGGGTTGTGGTTTGCTGCTGGACTCTCCTCCCAGGATGATATGAAATTTTACAGGAGATGATGCATCCAGGTTAGCTGCCATATATTAAGCCTTAACCCTTTGGTGGGAAGTGCTGCACCTAAGATCTTCTTCTCTTTCACTTAGCTTGCTATTTTGAATTTGACATTCAGAATCACAGAACTTGGGCATTTGTAAGTGGCAAAAAGACAAACAATGCAAAGAACAGTATAGGACTTGCCAGTGCTGGAGTTAAATTCTCATTCAGCATTGTTTAACTTTTTATTTTTCTTAAAATTCAGTTATTTATTTGAACAAGCAGGAAAAAACAGACACGTGTCATCATGACAAATCATTCTTACTTTTGTGCTTTATAATTAATGTGTACAAAAATTTTAAGGGTAAAATTTATCTATTTCAGCAAAAATAGTGTTTCTCAAACAGTATAGTTCAGTCCATGCTTATGTTTTATTAAAAATAGAATAGAATTGATTCATAAAATACATAAACCACAAAAACTATATATATATTTGTTTATTTCTTAAAATACTTAAAATACAGCCTTTGCCTGTGCTCTATCATCTTACAGTTCCTCTTATTTCTGTCAGTGGATGTGTATTTTTTCCTTTTCCAAAGCTGGGTCAGCTTTCTAATGCTCTCAGATGGAGTGCAGGTTTTGGGCTGTGCAGCTATTTTGCTGTCAGGCTCTTGTGTTGAAAGCAGCGTCTAAGTGTGCCAAAGTTCAATTTTATTTCTTGTTTATTTCTTGTTTTCTCATTGGAAAATGGGAGCAGCTCTGCCCTGGCAACAAAAGTAGGCTATTTGCATACTGCGTTGTGATTGGTCTGTGCATTGATGGGCTTGCCAAATCACGCTGTATCTCTGTGGTGATAGGCTATGCTAATTAGGTGCTGTTGCTGGGATTCTGAATAGTGGTTACTGTGTAGCACTGGTGAATTGTGTTGTCTGGTGAGAGATGCTGATAGCTGAACATGCTATTTGATAATTTTTTGATTCCTTCTGGCTTAAAATGAAGGATGATTCACTGTATAGTGTGGAGATGCTTTATTTTCACCCCTTTTCACTGTTAGACCTGCTGTTTTGCTCCTTTTTCCTCACAAAGGTTGCTGTATTACTGTTATAATCTATTTTGTTTCTATCTTTTGATGCATTTTTCTGACTTTACATGTTAAACAAAAGACACAATGTATTAATCTGACATTTATTTTAACAATGAATAATTCCATGTTGTTATTCTTAACATCTTATGATCATTTTGTTTCTGTGGTTGTTTTGTGCTTTATCATTTCAACATGCATGTAAATATTACAGATGTATAATTTGCATTTTGTATATATTTCTTAACCTAAGGTAAATTTTAGACATTTTTTTGTATTTCAGAAATCTCACTGGTTATTTGAAGCAGGGAATAGTGCCTATTTATATTAAATCTGTGCAGTAAATAGCAAATATCTTTACCTGTTTTATTCTTCGGTCTAAAATCTCTTGTGTGAGAGGAAACACTGCTGTTTGACATCAAGATTCCTACCCCTTTTCCTGCTTTGTGTGTTTTCATGCATATAATGTTGAATAAAGGTAATATAGAACTCATAGCAGTGTTAATTTCTTCCAGGAGGAGAGACTTCAGCATGCAAACCTTCGTCCGTCCGGCTTGCGCCCTCTTTTTCTTTACACACTGCTGGTCTTCAGATGGCTGCTCCAATGCCCCATACGCACCAGCAGTACAGTGACCGCCACCAGCCAAGCACTGACCAATCTGTTACGGTCTTACCGTACAGCGACCAGACACCACAGCTCACTGCCAATCAGGTACACTAACCCTACCCTACCCCAGCATTTGGATTTTTTTTGTCTGAGTGTGTAATGTTACAAGAACTGCAATACTTAATGTGATATGAAAGTCTACTTCCCTTTTTGCTGCTGTCACCAGGCAGAGTAGCTGCCTGTCAAATGTTCTTTTAGTGTAGCCATTTAATATTTGCAACATTTATTGTATTAAATTTAATCAATGGCCTCTAAGACTATCATTAGCAATTTAGATTAGCCACTGTTACTTATGAAAGTACTGTGCATATTGTTTGTTTATTAAGTACTGTGATTTTCCCTTCTGATACTTCAGAGGCACATGCCCCAGTGCTTTCGTGACCCAACTTCAGCTCCCCTGAGGAAGCTCTCCATTGACCTTATCAAAACATACAAACACATCAATGAGGTTAGTTTTGTTTTTCATTAAATGCATCCATCTGCCTATATTATCTGTTTGCTACTTTATGAAGAGCTCTAAGACTTTGCACATTAAAGAGTCATATAACATTTTCTCACATCTGATCATATGAATTGTTTTATTGTTCATTTATAGGTGTATTATGCAAAAAAGAAGCGACGGCACCAACAGGGTCAGGGTGAAGACTCCAGTCACAAAAAAGAGAGGAAAGTCTTTAATGATGGCTATGACGATGATAACTATGACTACATCGTCAAAAATGGGGAGAAGTGGATGGACCGTTATGAGATCGATTCCTTGATAGGAAAAGGATCATTTGGACAGGTGCCTAATTATAAATTACATGTAAACATACCCACTTGGTGTCAGAGAAAATTGTCTTGAATTTGGAGAAACAAACAATCTTTTGATTTTTCCTGTATAAATATTCTGAAATATATTTGCTGCCAGTCACAGAATGCTTTTCATATGCGTGTTTGAAGTGTTGATGTTTGTTATCAAACAAACAGTTCTGATTTTACTTCTGGAAGCATTAAAATTTGCTTTTATTGGCATCATTAGGTTGTGAAAGCATATGACCGTGCTGAGCAGGAATGGGTTGCCATTAAGATCATCAAGAACAAGAAAGCTTTCCTCAATCAAGCCCAGATTGAAGTGCGCCTCCTAGAGCTCATGAACAAACATGATACCGAGATGAAATACTACATCGGTAATGCACTCTTGAAATACGCCACATCTGCCACAACTCGTAAGAAGAGTTTACGCTTTGCCCGTGTTTGACTAACATGAGCACAAAATTGTTTCTCTACAGTTCACCTAAAGCGTCACTTCATGTTCCGGAACCACCTATGCCTCGTGTTTGAGATGCTTTCATATAACCTGTATGACCTACTCCGAAATACCAACTTCCGTGGCGTTTCACTGAACCTCACTCGGAAGTTTGCCCAGCAGCTATGCACGGCGCTGCTCTTCCTGGCCACGCCTGAGCTCAGCATCATCCACTGTGACCTGAAGCCTGAGAACATCCTCCTCTGTAACCCCAAGAGGAGTGCCATCAAAATAGTGGACTTTGGCAGCTCATGCCAACTGGGACAAAGGGTATCTAGCTGCTGCCTTTGTTATCAGCAAAATAAATAAATGTATGAAGGGAATGTCTTTGAGAAATGTCTCAGAGAAATGTGTGACAGTTGGGTGTAATATTAATTGCATAAACAATCATTATGTTGCCTTTTTGGCTAGGTCACTTTAGAAAATGAACCTTCAAATGTAGTGGGATATAAACATACAAAAATTATATATGATTCAGAGTATACAGACGGAACCTGAGGAGCTGTGCTTTCTCTTTCTAGATATACCAATATATCCAGAGTCGCTTCTACCGTTCCCCAGAGGTGCTGCTGGGAATGCCCTATGACCTGGCCATTGACATGTGGTCCCTGGGTTGCATCTTGGTAGAGATGCACACTGGAGAACCTCTCTTTAGCGGAGCCAACGAGGTATGTTCTGTGTTGGTTTGCAAAATAACATGGAATGGCAGTGGTTTCATCAACATTGATAGTTTACATCTTTCCACCGGATATGGAGCTTGAGTTTAGTCCTTATAGATTGAGAAGTGGAGTTCACAAACCTGTATCACACAACATTTAGTTAGTAAGCCAGTAATTGTTGGCTTCTGTAATTGTGGTCATTTGCATGAACTTAATGTTGTGTCCTATGTGTCTTTTAAGTTGAACAATGTCAATCTTGATTAATAACCTTCTCCCAGGTGGACCAGATGAACAAAATAGTGGAGGTTCTTGGTATCCCACCTAATCACATAATGGACCTAGCCCCAAAAGCCAGGAAGTTCTTTGAGAAGCTTTCGGATGGTACATGGAGTGTTAAGAAGACCAAAGATGGCAAAAGGGTAAGCTAAGGGTTTGCTTCAGTCAGACTCAAATTAAAATTAAATTTGTGTTTTGTAATTATAGCTAAACCAAAGGTAGATTGAATGATAATATACAGACGTCTCGGCTGAGTAAATCTCTTAATCTTTGTGTATTCTGCCTTAAACAGTATAAGCCTCCAGCCTCACGGAAGCTCCACTCCATCCTGGGTGTGGAGACAGGGGGTCCAGGTGGCCGGCGGGCAGGGGAGTCTGGCCATGCTGTTGCTGACTACTTGAAGTTCAAGGACCTGATCCTCCGGATGTTGGACTATGACCCTAAAAGCCGCATCCAGCCCTACTATGCCCTGCAGCACAGCTTCTTTAAGAAGACTGCGGACGAGGGGACCAATACAAGCAGCAGCGTGTCAACAAGCCCCGCATTAGAGCAGTCCCAGTCGTCAGGAACCACCTCCAGCACCTCCTCTAGTTCAGGTAAAATTGTGGCAGATTGAGCAAGTTAGTAACTAGAACAAACAACATTAGAACTAGTCAAGATGAACAACATCTGTTTCATTGTTGAGCTTAGAGAAAACTCTTTTTTGAGAAACGACTTTTTTGTGCAGTTGTTGAAGCTGGGTTTGTGACACTTATGTTGTACCGTCAGGAGGATCATCTGGGACAAGCACCAGTGGCAGAGCAAGATCAGACCCTACCCATCACCACTTGCACAGTGGAGGACACTTCGGCACGGCCATGCCTGCCATCGATGGTGACAGCCTCTGCCCACAGGTGAGTGGGTTTGATCCGATACTGAGCAAAGTTGCTGTGGTTCCTGTTGGTGATGATCTGATCCTATAATACAAGAAAGGATTAACATCATTCAAGATTGTTCATCTTTAAATCCGATTTTATAATAAACTAAAATGTCTTGTCATGTTACATGATATAAAGCTGATAAACAGTGCAATCTTCTTGCAGATTACAACATTAGGCAGTACAAACTCAATATCCTAAAAATGTACAGCTCTATTCCAAAACTAACTCTCATTATGTGCTTGACATTGACAGGCAAGACAGCCTTACCCACCCCCGCTGGTGTGGGGAGGTGGCGTTGGACCAGAGTCAGTCACTGGAGAGACCCACCCAGTCCAGGAGACCACCTTCCATGTTCCCCCTCAGCACCCTAAGGCCCTGCATCCCCACTCACATACTCATCACCACCACGGGCAGATGATGGCTACACGGCCACGCCCACGCCACTACACCTCCCCGACACACAGCTCCTCGACACAGGACTCCATGGAGGTGGTTCATGGCCATCTGTCCATGACCTCCCTGTCTTCCTCTGCCTCCTCTTCCTCTACATCGTCCTCTTCCACTGGGAACCATGGCAACCAGGCCTACCAGCTCCGCCATTTGCCTGCTGGAGCCCTTGACTTTGGTCAGAATGGTGGGCTGAGCATGGGGCTAGGTGCCTTCTCGAACCCACGGCAGGAGACTGGCATGGCAGCGCACCCTGCATTCTCCATGGGCACGAACACAGGGCCTGCCCACTACCTAGCGGAAGGCCACCTGGGCATGAGGCAGGGCATGGACCGGGAGGAGTCTCCAATGACTGGAGTGTGTGTGCAGCAGAGTTCTATGGCCAGCTCGTGACTGCACTGACATTTGGCTGTGTGTTCCCCCTGTGCGTCATTTTTAAGGTGGTGTTTTTTACTACAAGGTGTGTTGAGAACAAAAGCTGCTCACGTCAGAAGGGAGATATCACTGAACCGCTACTACAGAGAAAAACCTTTGTTAAAAAGTATATATGTAATTTTCATCAGTTTTTCTTTTGCAATCATTAGGCACAAAATAATACTGCGGAATAACCATAGTGAGATTGAGACATCCATCTTACCATTTCACCAGTTTCATGTAACCACCAAGTAATCACCATATGGTATTATGTGGCAAAATCTTCTAAGGAGCATTTCAGAGCAAAGTTTGAAGCTGTTTTGCAGGTAGCTGTTGGTGATGAAATGCTTGGCGTCCTCTTTCGGTTCAAACCGTGGACTGCCTGACATTACTGTTCCACTGGTTCTTAATTATTTTGCCCTTTTTTAAGTGAAATTTCTCGTAAAAAGCTGCTTGTAAATCCTGTAGCTTGACAATGAGGGGAAGTGTTTGCGGTGATATTTCTTGTTGTTGGTCGGTATTGTGTAACTCTGTTAAAGGGGAGCACATAGCAGTGGAGTCCCTATAGCGTGTGCTGGCCGGGTGGAGAGGAGACCCTGCAGGTGGATACTGACACCAACCGGGTCAAAGGAGAGGGAAGCACCACCCCTCAGGCCTAGAGGCCCCGTAGTCCTGCAAGCTGCAACCGGGCCCGGCACAGATGAGAGCAGCGATGGGCACGGGAGACGAAAGGATCCAGCCCAGTGAAAGGAAGACAGTCAGTGGCTGGTTCTAGATAACCCTTTGGCCTTATGACTCATGGACTTGGAATGGGATGGAGCTGGACATTATCATTTGAATTAAGATGGCTTTTCTCTATTTTTCTCTCTAGACAGCCCTTAATTCTTTAAGGAAATTAAAACAACTTAGAAAAGGTAAATAAGAATGGTAATTTGAGGCCTTTCTCGACAAAGATTTCTTCTTCAGCAGGGCCCCACATAACAGGGTCTTATTGTACACAACAACCTCCTAAACATTACTTCCTTGAAAATCTTATTCACTGGTTAAGGATTTTGCAGTGGAAAGAACTATCTATTCCAGAGTCTACCCTTTTATGTTTTGTTATTTTTCCCTTTTGCATGTAGTTCCTCATCAGAACCACCTGCACAAGTCTCTCCATCCAAAACATGGAAACTGAAGAAAAAAATGAGTTAAGTGACTGCCTTTTTTCTCCTCAAATTATGCTGTGAATTTTACAAGAATTTATTTTCCCTTTGGATATGTTTTTATACCAAAGCAGTTGTTTTATAGCATATAGGTGTCTGTAACCAATAATGTAGCAGTTCACCACTTTGACGCAAAGTTTATCAAGATCTTATTTTAACGTCAATACAAACAGCTGCAATATATTACTTTAGCAAAACTGGAGACCGTTGTTGAGACCGTTGGCTATTGTGTATTCTGGCCAGATTTGTTTGCAACGTTTTACCAAAACTGTTTCCATATTAATTGGTAGATTATTTTGGGAGTCTTTTAAAACTTTGGTATGTTAGAGAATTTGGTAGTTACTCTGCAGGCTCCGGAGTAGCAAGATAGAAGCTGATGGTTTAAAAAAAAAAAAAAAAGGAGACTAATGCGTTCTATTTCTGTGTCGTCGTTTTTCTTTTGCCCCCATCATACTATTTCAAAGGGTTTTGCTGCCTTTCATACATCATTTGGTCAACTTGGCTAGTTTCTGCCATGAAGCAAGACGTTATGTCATTGTCTTGGCAGGGTAAGGATAATTGTGGCAAATCAGTTTGTGTTGAATGGTATTTTCTGATTTGGTAGGGCAGATCCCCATGATTGTTGTCCTATTCAAAGGGAAAGGGTGTCCGTCAGCCCACAATCACATGCTTTGCCTAGGCAGACATGCATGTCCTCAAAACATTACAGTCAGTAACCAGATTTTTTTTATATCAGGGATTTTGAAGTGCTTTCTTTCTTCTGTTGCTCATTTTACCAGCTTTCAAATTAGACAGAAAAACCTGCCCACAGCCACCTTTCAAATTGAGGGCAGGCCACAGGTCATGCTGTTGCCATTTTAAAGGAGAAACCATCATAAGAGATCATGCTTGGTATTTCCACAAACACAAATGTAAAGCTACCTATATTGAGATTGGGGTTTTATCTGGATGTCAAGGTTAATTGCAAATTTGCAATCATTTTTCATACCCCGCAGAATTTGAGACATTTAGAAATTGCCAGTGGTTTTATTACTGGCACTCATACTGGTACTAAACATTCCAAAAATAAAGACTGAAAAAGAAAAAAAATTGACTGCAGTGACTCGTAAGTGTGCGCCTATTTCAGATCATGCTGATTGACCTCTTATTTAGAGCAGTTGTCATGAAATGCAGCCCCTTTTTAATAGTTGAAATAGAATTTATGTATATATTTATATTTTTTTAATAAAGGAAGTATAGAACTCACTACCTTGCTCCTGCTGGTATGTTGATTATGTTTGTCAATTTGGTGACCATTCAGTGGGCAGGAACTCCTGTTTTCTTAGTGGCAAAACCTTGCCTTTTGGCAAAGGTACTTGACTACATCAGGACAACACTATGAGGTAGGGTTTGAATCAAACAGGGAAAGCTAGATCTTCAAACCTTAATAATTTTCACAGGGTATATTGTAAGTGCATGTACATCACAAACCTTACTTTTTGGTTATATGAGAAGCACATGGTTGAAAAAAGGTTCCATCTTTCATAAGCCTGTTGAGTTTGTGGGTTATACACAAACACGTATACTTGTTGACATATCTGAACACCTAACAGAAGTTGAAATCCTCTTATTTAATTTGGATTTATCCTTTCATTTTTGATTTCACATTTTTTCACTTTTTTTGTACATGCAACATGCACTATAGAATTGAACAGCATGGGGGAAAGGATAAGTCCATGTATCCACAGATTGTAAGATCTAGTCAAGACTTTGCTGTGTTTATGACAATGCCCTTTGTATTATATTAAGACAGTCTTATGTATGATATATAAAAAGAAGTTAATTGAATTGCTCTGTGTGTCTTTATTGTTCTCTGACAACTCCATCTAAATAAGATATTTACCAAGAATTGTTGCCCCAGGTAATATTGTCATACATATTTCCCTGGAAGATATTTATTAACACTTATTTAATGTGTGTTTTAACGGAGCAGTTATCGAACATGAACAATATCGACGTCAACAGAAAAAAATATATTGAGTTATCAATGTTTTTTAAGAGTACATGACCGTTGTCCTAATGTTCCGGCTCGTTGGTCTAGGGGTATGATTCTCGCTTCGGGTGCGAGAGGTCCCGGGTTCAAATCCCGGACGAGCCCTTACCCTTTTACTGATACGGCAAAGCGTGTAAAACTCTGCTAACATCAACACAGATTACGAGTCAGTTTCAAAGAACATAGTTAAGACGCTCGTCGTTTGCAGTACCTTAACTTTTTTTTTTTTTTTTTTGCTTCTGTAAAGGTTTAATGATTGTTGCCATATATGCTTGCATGAGGGTATTAAAGAAAGTCGAGTTAATGCCACAGCCAGGGTCGGGGTTGTGTGCACTCTGATTTTTTTTGCATTGAACCGTGTGAATGCTGCTGACATGTTGCGAAAAAGGAGGGCTCGTCCGGGATTTGAACCCGGGACCTCTCGCACCCTAAGCGAGAATCATACCCCTAGACCAACGAGCCAAGCGACAACATTGTAACCACAACTGCTACTTGTGCCTCACTTATAACTTAGGACTAATATTACTATGAAGTGTTTTGTGTATTTAGGTCGGAGGCATTTTAGCACCAGTATTTATTGGAATGAACACGTAGCTACCTACTGACCAGAAGCAATTAGCAGGAAGAACGATGATGATAATACATAACATTAGCTAGCGTCACTGATTACCAATGGAATCATCTTCAAGAATAAGTAGCTATCTGCTTTCATTACATACGATAGGTTGATGGCCTGGATCAAAACGTGGTCTTGGCATGAGAGCGTACACCACCCAGTTTTTAAATATGACAATGACAATCAAACTGCTCGCCCTACCCCAGTAGTTAGCTAGCTCCTGTCCTGTAGTGGGTTTGCCATCGGAGGGCAGCAGCGCACCTTGAGCAGCTGTCACTGCCTTAAAGGAAGAAGAAAACCAATTTGGCTGTGTTCAATAGGTCGATGGAATGGATCGCGCAACGCGAGCGACCAATAGTTGAATCTCAGAGTTTAAGCACATCCAATCAGTGGAGAAGTGGGCGGGACGTCATCTGCAAAATGATCTACTTCAAATTCAACCATTGTGAAGCGGTCGTGAATCAAGGCTGAACTGTTTTGTTTACGGAACTCGCTACAGGAAACTGCTTTAGATCACTTATATTGCCTGTCAGTATAAGAAATTATCTGCGTGCACGCGGACCCCTTTGCAAAATCGCCAAACGTAGCAGATGGTAATAGTCAGAAAAGTTAGCTAAGCTAACTACCTAGCCTAAAGCATGCCCAATTTTTGCGCGGCCCCAAACTGTACACGGAAGAGCACACAATCAGATTTGGCATTTTTTCGGTTTCCACGAGACCCCGAGAGGTAAGCATTGTATATAACATTGACATACTTAAAAATTCATATAACCACCGATAAACTTGTGCACTTTCCAAATCAGAGTTGTTACGCTACTCTAATGACTGAAATCACAACATTTTTTAAGTAAACGGAAACTGCTAACCAAAGCATCCCCTATGTTACCTTATAAAACGCTTGGTTTCAAGTCCAGTGCAACTTTAGTAGTTTATCTTAATTTTCCCAAACAAATTTATTTTAAGAATTTTCATGTTGTATAGCGGTAAATCCTTAACTCATACGTCGACGTCTGTCTTATCGTCGCAGGCTTATCTTTAAACTCTGGCAGACTGACTTATGAGCTAACATGCAAACAGATTTCTTCTGAGTAAGTTACACTTAGCTCAAGTCTCATTCAACACAATGCACAAATAATATTTTTCCACCTACTTTTTACTGAGCTGTATGCATATACTGAGCTGGTGCAAGAGGTGTTAGTGCGAAAAAGTTTAGTATTCATGTTGAAATTTCTGTGTATCGTTTTGTAGAGGTTTATACAGACACTGCAACTGTCTCAGACAAAGCTGTTTTTCAGATGTCACTTAAAGCTGGTTTGTGTGTCTATATCAGATGCCGAATCTGGGTGGAGAACTGTCGCAGGGCAGACCTCGAGGCAAAAACATCAGATCAGTTAAACAAGCACTACAGATTATGTGCCAAACACTTCGATCCAGCTTTGGTCTGCAAGACAGTGAGTATCTCATACCAACCTACCCAACAGTCTATAAGTGTTGCAACTTACTGTCCACAAATGGGAGTTTCCCAAAAAAGGCTTATTTGGTTCATTCTTTGTCAGAGCCCTTACAGGACTGTCTTGAAGGATACTGCAATTCCAACTATATTTGATCTGACAAGTCATCTAAGAAACCCTCACACGAGACATCGCAAGCGGATCAAAGAACTTGTAAGTTAAACTATTAAGTCTTAGGTTTGGGTTTTTTTTTTAATTTTTCAGATACACCAGTCATGATTTTTTCATAAATAAACTTATTTTTTTAATTTCAGACTGAAGAAGACATAAAGAAAATTAAAGAAAGGAGATGTAAGTAAATAGGACTTTTTTGTCATCAAAATGAAAAGTAATTGGATGTTTATTTTTTATTTAGTTTCCTTTAACCTAAAATAATCACTCACGTCACTTTCACACGTGTCTCCACCCCCCCCAGTGGCATCCTCCATTGAACATCTTAGTTCCAAAAAGGATGCAGCGGTTGAGGATAGCACAAGCACCAATGAGGATGAACCTCAGCTGTCCACAGAGGAGAAGGCACTTCGTGAATACCTGAGATCATTGTTTGAGGTTTTGGTCATGTTAGGAAAACAGAGTATCCCATTAGGGGCTGACAAAGCATCTGAAGCTGAACGCATGTCCAACAACTTCCAGGCACTTCTAGATTATCGCATGAATGCTGGAGATGAAGCCTTGAAGAAGAGGTTTGAGGCAACAGCTGTCAACACAGAATACCTCTCTGCAACCCAGCTGAGCCAGCTGCTGGATGTCTGTGAGAACACAGTGAGGGAGGAGATGCTAATGGAGGTGAGAGAGAGCCGCTTCTTCTCCCTTGTGACGGGCGACATGGTTGAAGTTGCCGACGAGAAGCACCTGCCTCTGTTTTTGCGGTTTGTGAATCAGCAGAACGTCCTCCGAGAGGAGTTTTTGGATTTTATGCCATTTGATGGTGATGAGTCTGCTCTGGTGGAGAGGCTGGAGGCGCAGCTGACCGACCGTTGGGGGATTAGCATGGAGGACTGCAGGGGTCAGGCTCACAAGGCCACTGGCACCTCCACAACCAAGATGAAAGCTGTAGCAGTATTACTGATGGAGAAGTATCCCCTGGCCTTGCACATGCCTTGCTCTCATATAGCGCTGAATATCCACTTGGCCAACAGTCTGCCTTTTCCCAATGTCCAGGTTGTCATGGAGACTCTGAGGAGGATTGGTGATTTCTTTAAAACCCCTTTTACTCAGGATGAGCTGGAGAAAGCGATCTCTACTCACTACCATAAAAATGAAGAAAAAGGAAATGTGCTAAAACAGGCCTGTGTCTCAGGATGGACAGAGCAGCACAACGTATTTGATGTGCTTCTAGATATGCTGCCGCCACTGCTGCTGTGCATGGACAGCATTCGGGACAACGACGATGGGAAGTTTGCTGATGCTTCCACAGCGGATGCATATTTGATTGCAGAAACTCTGGCTGACTTTGAGATTGTTGTTAGCACCATCATCCTAAAGAACGTTCTCACGTTCACCCGAGCCTTTGGGAGGAATCTCCAAGGGGAAACACTGGATGTGTTTTTTGCTGCCAACAGTCTCACAGCTGTCCTGCACTCACTAAATGAGGTCAGTGATAACATTGATGTCTACCATGAGTTCTGGTACGAAGAGGCCGTGAGTGTGGCGAACATAATGGGGATTCCTGTGCAGATGCCGAGGTTGTTTTTAAGGAAACAGCGTGCAGCCGATGTGGGTGAAATCCAAGTCGAGGCTTATTTTAAGGAGTATGTAACTGTCCCTGTTATCCATGGCATCATGCAGGAGGTGGAGGACATGTTCTCTGAGACCAACCTCAAAGCCCTCAAGTGCCTGTCACTGGTCCCAGCTGTCATGGGCCAAATGAAGTTCAACACCACCGAGGAGAACTATGCAGATGTGTACCGCAATGACCTTCCCAACCCAGACACACTTCCCGCAGAGCTCCACTGCTGGCGAATCAAGTGGAAGCACAGGGGCAAGGAGGTGCGACTGCCCACCACCATCCACGAAACCCTTCAGCTGCCGGATGTCAAGTTCTTTCCCAATGTGAACTCCTTCCTCAAGGTGCTCTCGACCTTGCCGGTGCTGAAATTAGAGGACAGCAAATGTGACACAGCGAGCGAACGACTGCAGGCCTATTTTGACAGCATGCCTGCAAAACAGTGGAATAAAAGTCTTGCGATGCTTAATGTTAACACCCACGTCAAGCACGACTTGGATGTCATGGTCGACAAATACTGCAGACTGTATCCAGAGGATGATCCTGAGGCTGAGGCTGAGGCTGAGGCCGAGTCTGAGGAAGTGGCTGAGGAAGATGTGATGAAATAAGCTCATCGGTTGTGGGACATAATGAAACAGATCTGCAGCCAGTGATTAACACATCTTCCTTTAGTTCCTCATTTATGCTTTCACTTTTGTACCCATGGATTTAAGCACAAATCATTTTAATGCTGAAATGATGGATGCCGTTTGTTCTAAGCTGCTGAAATAAACCATCATTGTTTTTATTTTATGCGGTTAAATAATGTTTTATTTAAATGCACCACAGCTTGATCTTGTATTGTAAATAAGTAGTGAAGTCAGAATCAGAAGGAAAACATTAAGATGAGGTTAAAAAAAATGCAACACCACAAAATGTCCAGAATGTCCATGGTCCATAGTCAGAATCTTTGTCAGACTACAAACATTTTTGTATCTGTGTTTTGTCTTCATTTAATTTATTTGTTATTTGTTACTGTCAGCTTTTTTAAAGTGACGGCAATGACTCCTTTCCGGTCTGTGAAGCAGGAAAAGCACAAGAGGGAGCAGTTACACCAACATCCGCAGCATCTCTGAGTTCTGGCTCAAACGGGAAGCCATCTTTTTAAAAAATATATAAATACAAAGCTTAGATTGCTAGTGTGACAGAGTTTGGGTAGTTGTGATGCAAGTTCACCTCTTTAAAGGTACAGTTTGTTTATAAATAGATCTGGATTCTTCAGTTTCAGTCACTATGGTGAATATACTTTGATGTGTAATATGTATGCTCTACCATGACCTGTTTGAAGGAAAATAGAGGATATTGTATGTAGCATTGTATTAAAAGTAATTGTGGTCATTATTTATGGTAAGATGGTTCCCTTCTTGCTGCCTCACAAAGAAGATATTAACCGGTTAGATTTTATATAATCCATCACAATCTGTTTCTGTACAGAGCTGAGAATCGAGGCATTTTTGTCAGATTTGTGACGAAATGTTATCTTGTTTTTATTTCTTCAGTTCTTATTCAAACCACATAGTTATCACCTTAAAATGAGAATTACATTGAAAATGTGTAGGTGTAAAAAAAGAAGTAAAACTGAAAATGTAAATATGACAGATTGTTGCTACCGGTTTTCTGCAACGTTATCAGCCATTTCCTCCCAGATGGAACAACAATAGGCTGCTGTTGTGTCCACTGTAGTTTGAAGTTGGTGGTTTCTGTCACGGCAGCGCAGGAGTTAAACCTTTCTCCTCCCTCTGCTGGCCAGACGGTGACGAGCTCAGGTGATAGTTCACCGTGCAAACTCACAGTGCAGACCCCGGGCATCTCGAGGCATCACACAAATGTGGGTGGGGTCGCTTTGATGCGCAACCAGACAGCAATGTGCACTCCACAGCAAACCCCAAAGTCAATTTAAACTCACAATAAGAACAAATAGCGTGCAGGAGGAGAAAGAGAGAGGGGGAGGCGTGGGGGCTCTACTTCCTCAGTCTAAGGCAAAGATTGGTGAGATACTCAGCAGAGAATTACATAAAACCAGAAGGAGGAATAACCCTGACTGGACAAAAACTGAGAGGGTACGGGGTGAGGGGCCGAGCGCTTGCAAGTCTTCGAGTCGTGAGTAGGACGTTTATTGTCACGTTTATCCCTGGTTCATAGGTTTTTGTGCATCTTTTTCCCTGTCAGCCTCCTAGTATTCATCACCATGGCGTGGCCGTGCATTACGCGTGCTTGCTGCATCAACCGCTTTTGGACCGAGCTGGACAAAGCGGACATCGCGGTGCCTTTGGTTTTCACTAAATACTCGGATGTGGCCGACGTGCAGCATGTTCCCCATCACCCGCAGCCGAAACAGAAGAGGGCCGGTGCCATTGCCATAGAAACCCAGCCACATCCCGGCGAGCAGGAGGCTGGGAAGGCACCGCCCGCAACGGGTGCCGCAGCGGGCAAAGATGGCTCTTCTGCGTCCGTCATGCGCCAAGACTTCAAGGCGTGGAGAGTGCGCCCCGAGCCCAGCTGCAAACCCAGGAATGAGTACCAGCGCTCGGCGGCCCCGTTTAATAACGAAACTCAGTATCAGAAGGACTACAAACCGTGGCCTATACCGAAGAAGCATGACCACCCTTGGATCCCCAAACCTAGCCCAACTATCACCTCCGGCCCGGAGCGCAGCGCTAAGGAGCACGCGGCCATCGAAGCCGAGAGCGGCGTGGAGAAGAGCGAGATCGAGGAAAAGACGCAGGAGAAAGAATCGAAAGAGATGATTAAGAAGAGCGTGAAGAGGGAAAAGTCGGCAGAGAGACAAACGGGCGAGAAGACTGAGGCGCAGATGCCTGCAGACGGGAGCGCAGAGAAGAGGAAAGGCAGAGCAGCTGCAGACGCTCTCAACAGACAGATAAAGGAGGTGATGTCGACTTCCAGCAGCTACAGGTAAGTCTGTGCAAGAACAGGAAATCAGCATTCAGTATCAGGGGCAACGGAAAACTACTCTTGATTTATTCTGAGCTCACTGAAATAAAAGCCTGCGGTACTATGACCTTACAACTGAGATTTTACTAAGAATCCCCTGTTACACATCATCTCAGAGAGTTTCAACCAACAGACCACAGACATATAAAGCTTCTGTCTGCCACTCTGCTCTGTCCTGTGATAACACATCATTTAGGAAACACGAAGGGATATTCGGCTTGACCTGGTCTCCAGTTACATTCTCCAGTGATTGCCAAAGCAAACTGATATTGGCACAGATAAAAGTAGCATCATTGATTTTCTTGTCTAATCCTCCCTGAGAGTACTACCAAATCAATGCAACAGCCCATGAATGAGTGCAGCCAGTAAAAGGGTCTCGATGTAATCATGTGTCCTATCGTGGTTTCTTTGCACGGGCTTCCTCCAAATTGAATTGGGGATGCATAATGCAGGGTAGTCGAGAAGACTTGGTGGCTGCAATCTACCTCAGTGAAAAATGGAATTCAACATACATGTATGTTACATACATAAATATGTTACCCTCAGTTTTCTGTATTGTCTGCTGAAGAGAAATTTATTCCACATCAACTGATCAATGAACTTAATGTGCCACTTATTAAAGCAGAGTTAAGATGTGACCTGTCAGCAATAAAACCCACAACTCATGAGTATAATTAATAAAATGCTAAATCAATAACAAGGAGCAGTTGTATAGAACAATACAATACAGAGACACACAACAAGAGTGAACAAGGAAACATTGGAGATGTTTCTCAGAACCCACATGATTAAATGAGTGTCAGTTTTGTTTTAGTGTACAAAAATAAGAATTATCTCTTAATATATAATTTTCTTCAAAAGTGAAGAATTTGATACTTTCTTGAAAGTTTCTTACCATAAAAGAAAATGTTTACTGCTTATTATCTGTAAGAGTTGCACTTAAAAGATGACGAGCCACAGCTTTTTACAGATTCCACATGGATCTGCAAAAAAATGACATGCTGCCATGTCAAAAACCAAAGAGTTTAGTCAGTGAATCTAAAGGTCAAATTGTTAAAAATACCAGTTAGTCAATAAGGAAAGAAATTAATAGAGAAATATGATCCTGTGGTGTGAATCAAGTATACAGCAATAAACTGGCAGCAAGGCTCTGCACAGTGTGGCGCTCCAGTCAGCATGAGACATTGTTAATGCTTGAGTAATATAAAAGTCCCCTTGTTACTAAGAGGACAACAGTGCATAATAAAGTGAATTTAGCTGTGTATGGTGATGTGTATTTGTGATTTAATCTGAATACCGGCCAATGTGCCAGTCACAAGCCATAACAAAAGCCTTTTTAAACTTGCTATTTTGATAGCATGGCCAGTCAACAATGATTATTAAGTTTAATGCACCCTTGCAGCCACATTGCTACAGCTTACTGGGGTATGGTAACATACATGTTTAGTTTTGGCAAGGCCAGTAACATTAAATCTTTAAGAACTGCAGCAACTAGTTAATCAATCAATTAATTTAGTTCAACCAAATTAATTGAATAAACTTAATTTAATTAATAACAGTTTTGATGATCGGTTAGTCCTCTTAGTCCTTTTTCAAGAATTAATGCTGGAATTAAGTAAAACAGGCCAAAACCCAACAATATAAAATTATAAAAAATACTCCAGTTGCAGCTGTAAAAATCCAGTCTGTTTGCTTTCTGCTTCTTTCTTTCTCTCTTTTTTTTTTTTTAAATTAGGACCGAATTCAAGGCGTATAAGGATGTGAAACCAGTAAAGCCCATCAAAGCTCCGTCTCAGTACAAACCTCCGGTGGAGGAGACCAGTCTGGAGACCAGCTACAGTGCCACATTTAAAGGGGAGCAGGTGAAGGCTCAACCCACCGACAACAAGTTGTTGGAGCGCAGGAGGATACGCAGCCTGTACAGTGAGCCTGGAAAGGAACCTGCCAAGGTGAGAGCAAGTCCATGCACAGATCCACTGATGTTAGGCGAGGTCTGTGAAATACTGGTACCACTATTTACAAATACATGACTCACACCAAAAGCTGTATTAATTAATCTGCTCTGTCCTAGGTTAAGTACTTTGTCATTAACACATTGTTTGTCAGTTTTACTTTATTTTGAACTTGATTTCTTTATCCACTGGAAGCTGCTGCGTAATTGCTATTTTATTTCACCATGCATCGCTGTGGCCCAATGGCAGGTGATCTGTTCTCAGAATTATAAGGCACCAAAAAGAGCTTCATATTTCAAGCTTGAGACATTTTAGGTAACAACATAAAGACCTGCGAGGAAGACATTGTTTTATTGTTCTATCATGCAGATAAATCAGCCCAAAAAATGTCTAAACAGAAAGTCTGTGTAAATCTCAACTCCAATGATAACTACATAACTGAGCAAATTTTACATACAGAAAATATTGATTGCATTATTTTGAAATGTTACATTAATATCCCGGTTTGAGATCACAGCATCAAGTGACTTCATCCCATATTAAAGCAGACCTTTATTCATGACATAGATTAGTGTGTGCGTGCATGTTGTCGTCAGTTCAGACAAACTCTGGTTAATAATGTGTCTGTGGTAGTGTGTTCATACGGCCACTCCCTCTCTCGTTCTTGTAGGACTTCTCAGAGACTGAGAGCAGCTCTGTTCTAAGTCTTCTGTAGTCAGGTGTGTTCTCTGTTTCTTATAGAAGGCATGGAGGCTGACCTCAAATTGATCAGAAACAAACATGCATACTGTACATACACATTACACACACACATACAGTATGCTCCCTGGCCCGTCTGAGCCACTGTCACATGTATCACCCAGATGCCAGATGCAATCCTGCAAAAAGGATCAGCCACAACTTCACTGTCTGCCCACCTCTCAGCCTGCACCGCCTACCACCCTTTATGCAGCTTGTTTATTTAAAAACTGACTGTGCATATTCTATGGGGTTTAATTATGAGAGGCTGGATTCATTAACAAATGGAAGAAACAAAGAAGTAACATGATCTTGCCAAGTAGCAAATAATCAAACCAAAAAAGAGAAAACAAATGAGACAAAAACCTCTTCACATTTGATTAGTTTACATTTATACATACCTGTTTAGGGCTCTATTTCAGTGATGAGTTGTGGTTCATGGTTTTTCCATGACTGTAGACAGTTGGCTTGCCGTGAATTTGGTTGCATATGCTGGGTAGAAAGGCACAACTTTTAATGTCAGGTAACACTTGATAACACTTGTATGCAGATGATGCTATCCTTTTGGCTTTTGATGCCTTATCACTACAGTTTACAACTAAGTGAGGTTCAGCAATGAGGCTATTATTAGATTCTTCAGGGTTGACACCATCAAGAATTTGCACTAACCTTTAGAACATGTGTTCAATCAAGTCTTATATCATGGTGCAGAGTGCATTGCTTTTAAGGTTTTTTGAGTCATGAATGTCGGCGTCTACACTACCTAATTTTGTGGCAACACAATTTACAAGAATTATTTGAGAGATCTACTCACTTTGCACCACAAGATGTTTTATTCGCAGAAATAGAGCCCTTAATTTTTACTGTCACAAGAGCCCTTTACAAACATTTGTTATCTCCTACAAGTTATTAAGGTTTATTTAATCAGCAAAAGTTGAGCATGTTTGCAACTTTTTTGCTGTGCATCAACTCATTTATATGTATGAACCTGAACATCTTAGCCAGATCTTATCCAGAAGTCTTCCGCTGTTGTGGCAACTTCACAAGAAAAGAAAGATGCCAAGTGCCTTGATAAAAGGCCCCATTCATCTCTGCACCCACATTTTTCTGGTCACTATCGGAATTTTGACCATTTTGCTCCAGTCACACGCCTGCTTCTCAAGAATCTAGGTTTAATATTACCAAGATATCTTTTTATTTAAAGTGCAAGACTAACATCATATACTAATATAAACTTTGTATGCTATGCTTTCTTTAATCATTGGTTTTATTGGAAAACTGCACGAGCCACTGTTCTCTAAAATGAAAGGCACAAATACACCTTTTGTGCTGTGTTTCTTTTCTGTTATCTTCATTGCACTAACCACAAAAAGCAAATATCACCTTTATCGTGTGGTGTCATTTGCCTGTCATTATTGTAAGTAACTGGATTAAAAAAGGTACGTATTGCATGTTAAAATAGGTCTTTGACGTGGTTTAGAGTGTCAGTGAATAAAACAATTGTTTAAAGGAATAGTTTGCCAAATTTTTTGAAATGTGCTTTTTTGCTTTGTGGCTGAGACGATTGATACCACTTTCATGTCAGTTGTTAAATATGAAGCTACAGCTAGCAGCTGATTATATTAGCTTAGCACAAAGACTGTAAACTTAATGGAGCCTCCAGTCCAGGGAATCACTGCTCAAGAAATAGTCACCCTAAAAATTCTGTTTTAATTCCTTTAAAAAAATAATCAAACTAGCTGTTTCTCATCTTTCTGCAAGGTTAAGCCAAGTTAAGCTAATCATCTGCTGACTGTGGCTTCATATTCATAAAGGATACACATGAAAGTGATAACAATATCATCATGGCGAGAAGGCACATGAGTGCATTTTCCAAAATATTAAACTATTCTTTGGATATCAGTTTAAGCTTAATTGATTGTATATATATTTTTGGTTCAATCTCGTTTTTTTCACGTATCTTCTCCCTCAGGTGGACAAACCCGTGTCACGCACCAAACCAAAAAAGACACCAACAACAACAACAGGGAAGATGGTGAAAAAATCAAAAGAGAAGCAGCTTGCCAGTTCCCAATCAGCCAAGAAGAAGCCCTCTTTGGCCGCCGCAGAACCCAAACCAGACGGAGTCGTCACAAAGAAGAGCAAAGAGATCAGCAATAGACTGGCTGAAGCAAAGCAGTAGAAGTAGTCAATCTCTACACCTTTGTGTGTGCGATCAAAGGCTAGTTGGCGAATTGGGCAAATTTCTTCCCTTTGGTTTACTTCCTGACCTGTTGTTTTTGCTGTCCTGTCATATATTGTTCACCTCTGAATGGGCACTGATGTTGAGCTTTTAGTATAATGCAATTAATTTCACTGTAAACTCTGTGTGTGAGTATGTGTGCGTGTGTGTGGGTAAATGTGGCAAAAGTGTGTGATTGCTTGTATTTTGGTGCACAGAACCGCTTTATATTATTGAGCACATAATTTGCACATTATTTGTATGAGTTCTATTTGGCATCAAACTATCAAAAAAGAGCCATCAATACACACTTATGTGTATGAAAGGGCATTTTTACCTTTGTCTGAATGGATGAGAATTCAGATCAACATTAAATTGATTGTAGAAAATGTCAGGGAGATGCCTTTTCTCTGAGAGTCACACGAGAGGTTTTGTGAAAGTTCAAAATCTGTTTTACGGTTGCGTTTCCTAGTTGCAGTGCCTCTGCTGTATGGTCCTGGTTTTCATTTCATTGTTCTGGATGATATCTGGTCTCATCAGTTTGGTTGCTAAGAAACCAAATGAACTGTAATATAATTGCTACAGCTTGCATGCAGGACCCCATTTTCGGTTGAGTAGCAACATTTTAGTGGACGATATTGTCACAGTCACATTTTAGCTTGTAAATCGAGCAATTTAAGATAAATGTATAGGGGCAAGACCTTTTCAAATATAATGCATGTGTAGTAATAGATTCTGGTCACACTGAAAAACTAAAGTACATTCAGTAAGTCAAATCATAGTCTAGTTGCTGTTGAAGCTATAAAATAAACACACCAGCAATATGATTTCACCACAAACATATTTCTTGCAAACTAAATAGAAATCCACTCCTGGATTTAATCGGAATACGGCAGTTTTTACAATGACTCTGTATTTTGTGACATTGTAGTCCATCCTCTCCTCTGAGCTGTGATGCCGTAATTGTGCTGAACAAGAAAACAAAAGATGCACATAGGCCTGACAAAGGACAACCTGTTGTATTGACTCAATACCTTTCCCACTTAATGGGCTGATCTCTCCAGGTGTTGAAGGACAAGGAATGGGCCAGGACTTGTAGTTCAGCTCTTTAAAATGCTGCTGTCTGAAAATGTGCAAATCACGTCTATTCATTGTGAGCGTGTTTCTACGAAAATGTCATCACAGCCTTCCCTCTCTGGTTGTATCACAGTCATCAGCCCTTGTAACCTTAGCAGCCAATGTGGCTGCAGTGTGTGAGGGCAGAGTCGAGCACTACCCACAGTGAGTCTGCTTCCTGCTTCTGTGTGTGTGTTTCATTGGGTGAGCGAGTTTTTCGTGTCTGACCTCTACAGCCTGCTGCCTGCTAGCATCAAGTCTGACCCAACCACTAGACGTGCTGCTATGCACACCAACACCCTGGTGCTATATCTCTCATCGTATATGCTGTCTGGTTTGGACTGCGTGTGTTGTCAGACCAGAGTGAAATGATGATATGACAATGTCATACCGCTGCAGACATGTGATATTGTGCTTGTAATCTCAGCTTGCTCTGAATGAACTCTGATTAAAATGATGATGCAGAATCTTGTGTTGTCACTTATTGTATCCTTTGTGTTTTCTTAATTATCCCACTTTCAAACTTATACTCAGACAAGATGTTCCATTTGAGTCACAGAAATGTTGCAAAATGTTAAATGAGACTTTTTAAATTAAAAAATAAAAACACATTTATGGGTAATATTGAGAACACAAAATTAATCTCAAAGGTTTTTATCCCCAACATGTAATACATGTAAAAATGCTCAAATTAGATATTTATCGTTTTTCTATATTTCCAACAATGTTGCTTACATATTTTAACCCTTACATAGATATGAGATATTCACTTACTTTCAGTTTCACCAGTGAAATTCCACAGTGTATCACAGTGATGCGCAACATAACATGTAGTTTTAATGAAGTAGGAGGAGTTCAAGATGTCTCTGAATGTAATCTCTTATCAGCCTCCTTCTTTAGACTGGTGTTTTGATCTCTGAGTAGTTGTGGTAAATCCTATTTCACAGCGCTCCAACAGGCCACAGACAGCACAGTATATAAGGTTTAATTTTTAAAAAATGTAGCATGTTGTGTCCTGCAGATGTTTTAAACCTCAAAACTCAGCTGACATTTATGTGTTGCTTTTCTTAATATGACAGGTCTTCAGCACATTTTACTTACATTTTTCTTGAATGTCGACTACAGAATGCAAAATGGCCTCCTCTTAAAACAAAAGATTGGTATTAAATGAAACACAGGTCCAGTAGGAAATGGAGACATTATTTGATCATTTTTCTGTATATTCACTTGCTTACCCTTTGCATGCTAGTGGTCATTTTCCTGTGAATCAGTCATCCTGACATAAAACTGCATGAATAATTCAGTTGTTATGGGCCTTATGTTTGCAGAGCAGCATGAAATATTGAATAACAGATCAGCGATGGCACCGGAGCTGCCTAAGCTCTGTCCCCTCTTTAACAGACTTGTCTGGCTGGTTACAGTCTCCCCTACATAGCTAATTATATTGTATTGAATGGTAGATTAAAATTTCATACAGTCTGCACAAATACTATATCATTTAGGTGTCCATTTATGTCCTCTTGAGGAAGTAACTGCTAGTTGCTGTAATAAGGAAAACAGTAATTGTTATTAAAGGCCCTTAGGTTTACCTGTTTTGTTACAATGGCATCAAGCCATTAAATTAATATGTAAATAAAAGACAAATTAACAGCATGGAGAGACTGGAGAGCATGGAGTTCTGTATCAGACCACGCTTAGGCACACAAAAGTGTCTACCTGAATTAAATTCACTTATGGATGAAATGTGAACCACAACACAAATGGCTCTTTTGAACACCTTCAATGCAGGCTTTGCATGTGCCCTTGTAAAATTGCTGTGTTTCTTGGACATGCAAGACATGGCATAGTGTGGTGGTGATTTTCAGCTAATTGTGACCCCTAGTGGTTAGGATCCATTCCACAATGAACCTTGATGAAAAAGTCTGTAAAGTGCCTCAGATTTACTTCCTCTTGACCTCCAGACATAAAATACATCTGTTAAAACCTGGCTCTAATATCTGTTCATATCATGGACATCTAAATAGTTATTAATAACAGACATGTTTTCTGTGGATGAATGAATAAAGTTTTCTATGCAAAAAAAGAAATTTTACAAGTCAGATAGTGTTACAAGGGACTGGTTTGAGTGAGTAAATCAGGCCATCACTTGAACAGTCCACAATCTCAGTCAGCTATCTCCACAGCCTTTAGTAATTATAAAGTTCTAGCATCTTTAGTACAATCCCATTAAACACAACACAGTTCATGGGATATTAACAGAATAGAGGGCTGGCTATGAAGAAGATGTTTATAATTTGTTTGGGAGTTTATATAAATCTTTATAGTAAACCAATTATCAGTGATAATTGTAGCTTAATATTTATCTCTTCTGTGTAAGCAGCGCTTATGCAAGCCCAATTTTCCATGTTTCTCTCTAAAACTGAATAATATTTTCTAATGTATTACGATAATCCCTTAAACTTGCGCCAGTTTCCACAGGAAAAAAAACAGACGAAGAAGAACGACTTCCGTTTTGAGGTTCGCACTGACCGGAAATAAACAAAGCCAGACAAGCTTAGAGGAGGGAACAGAGCTGCTGCACCAAGTGACACTGATACCCGTAAGAGCGCTTACAGAACTTTGTATTTCAGGTGTTGCAGGTTTTACTGCGTGTATTTGCACATTTATACTTAACATGTCGCAGCTGTTAAATGTTAAACAGATTAAAAATGATGACTGACGTTTTCTGCTTAGGAAAAGTGGGTGCAAACCTGTGACAGGTTAAGCGGGAGCTAGACTGTTAGCCAAAATATCAGTTTTATATTATCACAGCATACTAAGTTAAAAATAATCATCCGTTATTTAGTTGTTGTTTCCTTTGACTAGTAAACATTTAAATATGTTTTCCATGTAATATAACCTTCAGGCAGGTTGTAGAAATGTAGTCTTAGGTAACGCTAGATGATCAGCTAACTTCAGCTAATGTCAGTTATCCTGTGTTTACATTTCCAGCGACTTTCAGCTACCTTTAAATGCTAACTAGTAAAATTGCATTAAGCTAAGGTATTGTAGGCCACGGTCTCTCTTTGGGTGACACTTTATTTGAAGGGGGTTAATGAGATTGGCGGGACACGACGTGACGTGACGTTATAACCATGACATGACATCTATATTTAGCACGAGGGAAACTTTAATCAATGTTTACGATGTATTTAAGTGTCATTCGCTCAATTAACCATAAGTGTAACCCCGACCTAACTGACCCGAACTAACCCTTATGGACTCTTGGCACCTAGTAACAACAGCCATAAACATTAATAAGGACTCTTTTATACTCACAACAGGGGTCACGTCAGTCTTATGCTCAGCCTTTAAAAATAAAGAGGGTTATTTGGCAGACACCTTTATCAAAAATGACGTACATATGGAGTAAGTACAATTAAGTGCTTGCTCATGGTGGGTGTAATTAGTAGTAATGAGTGTGGTCTAGACCCACTCTGTTTGTAAAGTGCCCTGAGATGACTTTTGTTGTGAATTGGCGCTATATAAATAAAATTGAATTGAATTGAAGTTAAAATGTTAGAATTAAGTCAAAAGTTAAAATGTCCCTGTGTGTGTGTCTGTGCAGCAGCAGCAGCGGCTGAGCCCGCAGTGATCGCCATCATGATGACAACAAAGAGACTCGATCATTTTGAGGTGGTGTGTGAGTGGGCTTCATGCAGTTTCAAGGGCCACACCATGGAGGAGCTGAGCGATCACATGTCAGTACATCTAAAGGACTACTTGGGCGACAACGATGCCTTAGAGGAGCTGGGTGAGTGAGGAGGGTACAAGACAAACACAAGGAGTCAAGGCCATGTCACATGTAGGACTGAGAGATACGGTATTACCTGATATCAGTGGCAATGACATTTCATTCATCCTAAGCTTCTTGTAGTATGTACATGTCACTGTGATCAAGAACTCTTTTCACAAGACACCTCAGCACAGTGGGAAACGGAACAGCATCAGTACATTCAGAGGCATATTAGAAAGTTCCAATGTTCAGTGTTTTTCTCAGGTTTATCAAGATCAAGCTAATCCCGGAATCTCATCTGAGAAGTGTAGTTTTAAATTTGAGAGGAGATTTGGTACAAAGAGGTTCTTTTAGTCAGAGGTGTTGAAAAAATAAGTGTGCAGTGCTCCTCACATTGGTCTTCATGTGAGAAGTGTTTCATGCTGTTTCAGTATACCCAAAGATGAGTCCTGTATCTGTCTTCAGTAACGGAAAACAGGGCATGTTTATAAACTAGCTGAAGTGAAATGTGTTTATAGGATATGTCATTTAATGGCAACCACTTGTCCCTCTCCTTGTTCAGATGAGTATGCTTGTCTCTGGAATGGATGTGAATTTCTGTCCATGGGTAGCCCTGCGGAGCTGGAGGTCCATGCTTACTTCCACAACTACCACGGCAAGCTCAAGTTCGTTGGATCACAGCTGCTCAAGTCCCGTCCTGACCTGCCCAGCTGCAACCAAGGGTTACACAGTAACAACCTGGTTCCTGAAGGATCAGACGGATACGTTTGCCAGTGGGAGCACTGTGATGTACGTATTTTTACTTTCAGGTATTCATTAATCATCAACTGATTGATAACACCGTTATTATTGAATGTCTATTTCTGTCTTCATACAGAGCACATTTAACAATCCGGAGTGGTTCTACCGACATGTGGACAATCACGTTGAAAGTGCTGAGCCACAGTCTCTCCTACAGCAACAGCAGGCTCTCTTCTGCCACTGGACAGGTATGACAGAGTAAAGAGGAGCTTAAAAAGGTGTTCCTGTGTGTCCTGTTTCCTTCTTCTGGCGTAGTATTGACTGTATTTAATGATTCTCTTATAGGCTGTGATGCTTTCTTCAAGATCAAGTACCGTCTGAGGGAGCACATGCGGAGCCACACTCAGGAGAGACTTGTAGCCTGTCCTACATGTGGCAGCATGTTCTCCAGCAACACAAAGTTGTTTGATCACCTACACAGGCAGGCCGAGCCAGTAGGTGAGAATGTCACTTTTAATGTTTGCAACATTTCTCAGGTGAATGTATCATAAGTGTTGACTTCTCTACATTTACATGTTTCATCTGATCAGAGTCACTGGTTTGTGAACATTGCGGCAAAGCTTTTTCCAGTGAGAGGCTTTTGAGGGATCATGTTCGTCAACATGGTAATCACTCTCTACACCTCTGAACTAGTACATGTTTATATTTTTAGCAATGCTTTGGTCAGACCTAATAAAGGACAATGGTCCACGCTCCTTGGAAATTAAAAATAAACTTCTTTAAAAATAAAGAAGTGTCAGACTAAGACAAATTTGCGGATTATTTAGGTGATGCCAGGCAGATTTGGTGTAGTCAAAGCTTAACTTGAATGATTATCATGATGTAAATAAGACTGATAAGATTGAGTGCTCTCTGACATGACATTTTCCTAAAATGCTTCATTTTATTTGATTGATTACACACAATTAGCTGAAGTAATGAAATAAAAATACAAGTAAAAAATGTTATCTGCTGTTGGTGCATGTGGATCACTGATGGCTCGGGTCATTAATGAACTAGTTGTCAGGTATTGTATTTAATTATTATCTGTGTTCTTGGCCGCCAGTGAATCAGGTTAAATGTCCTTTCTGTGACATGACCTGCACCACTTTGGCAGCTCTGAAGATCCACATCAGGTTCCGTCACTGTGATGAGCGGCCTTTCCCATGTGACTTCTGTGATAAGAGGTAAACATTCAAGAAGGCCAATTAGAGGTCCTGTGCACCATTATTGTACTTTGGCAAAGTCAGTGAGCAGGAATACTGTACGCTCTGTGAAGTGTGTCTTCTAGTAAATTTAACTTTAGTAGCGATATCAAGGTTCAGATTGTTCGTTAGTCACCTTTATTGATTGAGCAATGTGTGAAATATTGTGCTATAAAATTAGGAATAAATATTGTTGGTCATATTAAGATAACATTTTTCTTTTTTACAGATTTAAGAACCAGCGCGATCTACAAAAGCACACTGAGGTTCACAACGAGGGCACGGTGTATCACTGCACAGTCGAGGGTTGTGATTATTCCTGTCATACATTCCAAACTATGAATCACCACTTCAAGAGAGTGCACGAGGTTTGTTAGCGTCAAGTGTCGCGCAACATGAAGCATTAAACCCTTTAAGATCATCAGCACAAGCTGTTGTAATCTTGCTTAAAGGTGCAATGACGTGCTGTTGTTAATGTCATTACATGATATTTACCAACAGGTCGGAGGGATGTCCAAATATAAATGTCACATCTGTGATAAGGTCTTCTCCTGGTGTTACACCCTCACACTTCACCTCCGCAAGAAGCATGAACTGAAGTGGCCATCCGGACATTCCCGCTTTAGGTTTGTCACAATTTCCACTTTCCACTCGGCCTTTGCTTCAAATCTTCAACATATTTAAGATGAGCAAAGACTTTCCTAAATATTTAATGTGTGGTTACTGTCGTCACAGATACAGGAAGGATGTCGACGGCTTCCTAAAAGTAAACATGGTGCGGTTTGAGACTGTGGAAGTGACGAAGGAGATCATGAAGAACATGGCCAAAAAGCCGCAGAGCCTTCGGAAAAGTCAGAGAACGAGTAGCCGGAACAAAAGAGCTGCGATCACACCAGAGAGCAGCAGAAGCTCCCCCGCAGGATCCTCCTCGCCCTCCTCCAGCTCCTCCTCTTCCTACTCCTCAGAGCTCTCCGAAGGCGAGGATGTTTCATCCCAGCCCAGCCCTCGAGGCAGTGACTCTCCTGTCTACTGCGTCATGAGCACCATCCCACACATTGAGGAGACGCCTGCAGGGTTGTCCCAGGAAGACTTTGATAGCAGCGGGACATCTGGAGCAGTCCAGGCCCTCACGGAAGTCGCTAGAGGCCTGGGCATGGACGTGGTGTGATTCCATCCAGTATAGGCTCTCTTGTAGCTTTTATGCAATGAAATAATTTTACCTGTTGTAGTCTCTTTTACCACAGACTTGTCAGTGGAGACATTGCTGGAACAATTTTTTTTTATTCCAGCTAAAGCTCTCTAACCGCCTCCACTGTTTTTAAAGTGGTGTTACATTGAGATGGTTGTCACTTTAACCAGGCTTTTACTATAGCAGCTCTAATTCTTCAGCTTAACTTTGTGAAGTGTCCCATTTTTAAGATCGTTAAAAGCGCCACAAAGCCATCTCTGTGAAATGTTCTTTGCACAACATGTTCCATCCTCTGATATTTCCATGATGTTGCCTGAGAAAGGATTTTAGAAAACATTATTTTTTATTTAATTGTTTAAATGTTGCTTAATTTTATTGTTACAAATTTTAAATACATTTTTGATACAAAAATAAGCTGTTCTTGTTGTTCTTTAGTCACATTGCGGGCGTGCTGCTGTACTGTACTCAGGTACATTTATGAGGTACTTGTACTTAAAGATTTCCATTTCATGCAGCTTGGATTGGATTTCAGATTGGAGGTAAATTATTTTATTTGATACCTTTAGTTATTTGTTAGTTTGCAGGTTCAGTTTCAACAAATAAATTATGATGTATTATTGCAGGTTACGATGAGACTTTATTAATCCCAGCAGTATATTTAGAAAAAACAACAACTGCAACATTTAAATAGTATACAGTTAATGTAATTAATTAATTCAATAATGATAGTTCATTAATATAGTATGCATGTTTCTAAGATGGACTATTCTGAACAAGTACTTTTACTTATTGTACTTATTGCAATCAAACACCTGCCGAACTACAGACCTTCCCATCAGCCTCAGATGTTCCATGTGTTTTGTGCTAACTGACAAGTACAGTATTAGCAAGCTAATATGCTAAACAAAGATGATGACCACTGTAAACATTATGCCCTTAAGTTATTTAATTGTGAGCATGTTAGTATGCTGGAATTAACACTTAGCTCAAATTGGTGCTGTTCCAAACAGCTGCGGACAGCCATTAGTATGGCTGAAGACTCCAAAATGTACCAATGAACAAGTCTTCGCTCAGTTGCACTGAATTTTAGCTTTACAGACTTATAATCATTTTCCTCCTCCAAATATGAGGCTTGATGTCACCTGAGCATAAAAAGGTGCAAGCATATGCATCTTAACATGTTTATTCATCTAACTTTGTATTTAAATACAGTCCTTAAAATGTAAGTATGACTGCACAGCTGCCCAAATCCACAAAATCACTGGACACCAACGTGCTTTCTTCACTCTTTTAATTCAAGTTGCTCTAGTGCAGAGTATCTGCTGTTTATAATCCCTGATAGGTTAATGATACACATTCAACTTTCACTGTTTTTTTTTTCAGTTGTAGGTTAGCGTGGAGCTCTGGTGAGTTCATAGGCAGACATACTGAAATTGTTCCTGTGATTGTTTTTAAAAAGATAGCTGCTCTTCTTGTCTGTCAGACAGACCTTGGAGAATCAGGGCCCCAGGTATGATCTTGCCAGAAAGCCCGGATGAGGGAGTTGATGCCTGTAGTGGCGGAGATGACAATTGTCATGACGTGAGTGTTGTAAGTCCCTCCCTCCGAGATAACCCGTCTCCTGCTGCCTCAGAGCGAGAGGGAAGTAACAAGGTGGTGTAAAGAAACTATGAAGAGCCTCTTTTTGCCTCTGTGCTACCAGAGGTATCCTGGCTGCTTTGCAGGTATTCCATGAATAGTCTTTCAGGACATTTTGTCTCAAGTGGACATCCAATCTATCTTGAATGTCCCACACTGGCTCCCATGATGCAGTTTGGCAGGGATGCATTTCAGCTCCTGGATAAGACACAAGTCCCCCAGGAGCTCTGGGGACATTACATCTACTGCTGCCCGGACACAAGATGGACAAGTCACTTGTGTTTACATGCTGCACTGGAATGGCGTGTGAAGATGGATGTGTCTGAGTTGGATCAGTGTGCAAAGAATCAAACTGGACATCTACGATTTCCTGCTTCACCCTCTTGGCTTTAATGAAGCTGTCGCACTCAAGGGGCCTTTTTTTACTGTCTGTTGGGCCTGAATGTCTGCCATTGAGTCCAGTAGTCACAGCTGGATTGTCACAGGTTTTGTCTCTGAGAAGGAAATCCTTTGCTGTGTCAGTTTGTTGGCCCCAGTGTTTCTCCTTCTCATTGAATTTCTCTCTCCAGTGCAGGCTCTGGGAGTGTTCCACTGTCCCCCAGTCAAGTTTCTCCCTCTTGCGGCTGTAGCAAGGTGAGGATGTGTAAGGGTCAGGTGGATAACTTCTGCTGGAGTGTCTTGTAGTTTCAGCTGAGTGCCCACATGGAGAGTCTAAACAATGAAAAGCAGATAAGCTTTATCAGCAGGACAGATATCTTACTGTTGCAGAGATATTTCTTACTGTCGGCCTCAAAACTCACTCAGATTTGGTTTTATGCAGCAGTCTTGTTCTGATTCCTTGCGTTGCTCTGAGTCATGCAGAGTGGTGGCAGGATACTCAGGTGCCAGTTCTCGTCGGTGACTGCTTTGCTTTTGCTGTATTTTCTGTTAAATCATGCATCAGATGCAGAAGAGTCTCTAATTAATGCTATTAATTGTGTGTGTGTATATATATATATATATATGTCACTTTATATCTTCTTTTTATATAGACGGAAAAGTTAAGTCCATAAATCCAGCTGAACTGACCTCTACGTCTGACACAAAATCTGAAAAATAAAAGGCTAAAGCATTTCTGGATTTACTAGTTCATGTATTTAACATCGTGATGCATTCACTCATTACCTTGAATTGTTCGTTGTAATAAATCTTCCATGCAATGCAGACATGCAGTGCACCCCATCGCCCTCGTTTCTGAAATAAAAGGGATCAATAACCTGTTAGTGGTGACTCGGTACACTTTGTTTAATGAAATTAGTTGTGTTAAACATGACTGAGTTTTCATAAGGAAACAGAAGGATATCAGCAGTTTTAGCTTTCTGCACTTTAATTGCAGTTTAATATTCAGTTTAGACATGACTCACTGTTGAGCTGAAGGATTTCTGTGTCGCTCTGTAAAAGGCACTGACAGGAGCGAAGGAGGACTCGGTTGATTCTCCAGGAAGGTGTGTGTTGAGCTATAGCAGGAGGTAACAACTCAGATTACTCTTTGTGGCTGAGTGGCAGTGTGGAAAAAATGGGAGAAATCTCTGCAAACTGAGCAGGAATAAACAAATGTTGTCTAAAAGATGAGATCTAATAATAGTGAACAGCAAATACTAACATTCCAGTATTGTTACGCGTCTTTTTACCTTACTGTCCTGAGTCTGCGTTGGAGCAGGTAGGATGATCAAGGACCGGTGCAGGATGGGAGTGAAGTCTTGGTGGTGAGTGTGCTGATGCATGTCAAAGTGTTGCTGCACCCAGTGGTGAACAAATGTAATGCTGCTTTGCTCCTGAGACATGAGAAAGGAAAATGTGCTTATAGTTCAGGATGGTTCAGTTCAAGTTAGTTATTGTCTTCACCTTGAGCCTTCTTATCTTAGCCCATAATTTCCTTTAACATTTTTGAAAAGTAGCACCATTAAAATTTGCTTAATTAGATTTTAGCAGGTCCTGCTGAGGACGATTCTTGGGTAAGTTCTGGTGATATGAGGTGCTTCTTTTTATTATGATTTCCAAGCAGCTTTTTGCGTTTATTTGTGATGGACATCAGAAAAACAATAAAGATTCTTGGCCAAATCAGTGAGCCTCGAGCCTCTCTGGCTCTGCTCTAGAGGAAAACACCATAGACAAACCTTTTTTGAACAAACATTCAGTTTTAACAAAGACAAGTTGCAAATTAAACAAAACAGTCAATCCGAGCACATTGTGGGTGGTAACAGCCTGTGAGCTGTGTTTTGGAGCTTGAGGGGCTTAACTTAATGGTTTAAGTGACGCTGGTTGGATGGCCACTGGAGTCCAAACACACTGTTATGAAAGTATTTACAAAGCAATTCAGGATCTTAATGCCAAAACTGCAACAAACTGCATCAATCAGTGGACATTCACAGAACTAGAAACACAGTCATGTCTTTTATTTTGAAAATGCCAATGCATAAACATTTTTAAGAGTGTAAATTGTAAAATCACATTATCCCTGTCAGAAAATTTGCTTTGCAAATTGCATGCAAATGGCAGTATCTCGTTCGATTGCCTTACAGACAGTAATCCAATATAGCCATTCAGTGTGCCAATCCATTTAATTAATTTAAGATCCGTCCGTTCCAAGGACACATGATTAGTAAAGCTGTTAGTGAATGGGAGCACAGTGATATGCCGTATATGTGTGGTGAATGTAAACTAGTGAGAGAGGAGGCCACTGGGACTTCCTGTGTTGTGTGTTAAACTAGATGTTTGGAGACATTTTAGGAATTCTGACAGGAAAGTGGAACCTAAAGAGAAATACATAAAATAATGTTTTCAGCATCTGGCCTGAAAAGTGAATGAATCTGAAGCTTCTGGCATGCACAAATGGAAAATATTGAACATAAGTGCTCTTTGCTGATTTTTCAAGCACCATTGTTTAGTCTAAGCTTGGCAATTGTGAGGATTTACTTTGTTTCCTATCACTGTGAATATCTGAATATCTTTGTTTTCTAGATTTTGGGTCAGAAAATGCAAAACATTTGACTCACCTTTGACCTTCTGACATTTTATCCAATTCATCAAAAAATAATCTGTTGATAAATTGATTCTAACAGTCCACTGTAGACGTGCAGTAGTATTTTTATATTGTAAATTACATTTTTGCTTTTAACTATCTTATCTTTATAAAATAGTCTAATTGTACACATTCAGAAGATGCATCTAATATTTGTAATAGAATCCAAGACACAACCACAAACACCTCTAAAATGACTTTACACCTTTAACACTCGATTTCTCAATGATATTATTACAAAGTGTTTTTGATTACTGAGTGTGCATAATGATTGTATTTAAATGAAACAATAGCTGATTCTTCTCTGTGACTCTGCGGGATCTCTGTCTTGTTTCTGAGTTACTCCTCTATCCTGCTGTTTGTGCCAGCACCCCTTTAACCTCTCTAGGCTGAAGCAATCCAATAACCTGATCCCTCCTTTCTCATAAAGACAAGATTAGCTGGAGGTTACACATCCTATGTTCTCTAAATTTCGTCCATGTCAGCGTGCCACAGAAATCTCTTAATCCCATAGAGGAGCTTGTTGTTAGGAGCGCAAACAGAGTGAATGAGGCATCAGAAAACCCGCTCGCTGTGTCATGTGAGGGCATGAAGACCGCCAGTACTTGACTCCAAGGCCAACCTCCATCACACATCAGCTGAATCTTAGTACTTTTCAACTTCGATGTGTGTGTTAATACCTTTTTATATTTATCAGCAGTCCAAGTTAATAGATTTCAACCCATATTTAACACAGGTGATTATTAAAATACACACATCAACAGATGAGTTTTACAACTCAATACACCCTGATGAGTTTGCAGCTGCAGCGATTTATGAATTTGAAAATGCACTAGCAACAATGCTAATAAACATTTTAGAAAAAAATACAGTTTTTAAATTTATTTAAGTTGTTTATGTTTACCTCTTTTTATGATATGATTGAAACTGAATATCTTTGGGTTTAAGACAAAACAAGGCATCTAAAGACGTCACACCAGGTTGGTAAATGTGAAATTTCTCTGCTGTCTTGCGTTTTATAGACCGAACAACATGGTAGATAATTTGACAGATAATGACTTATTGATAATAAAAGTAATTAGTCATTTGTAGCCCTACCAAATGTCACAAACCCAAAGTGAACAGCCATAAATTGTTTAATGTTTAATGTTGCACATTAACATCAGTACAGAAAAAAGTGGTAAAAAGATAGAAATAGAAATAGAAATTCAAAATATCTGTTTTTTGTTTCTTTTTTGAATGGATATAATATGTAAATATGTTTCTTACCTGTGCAATGAAGTGAAATTACTGTCAAAGCTAAAAGTCCTGATGTTTGAAGGTTATTATCCAGTCAATAACATCCAGTCCCTCCGGCCGGTTTATCAGCCAACAAAGTGAAGATAAAAACATCTAATGTGTCTTCGCCGTTATTTAAATATGAACCACATTAACGAAGTGGATCCATTCATCAGCCAGCAGCAGGATATCCCCCTACAGATCCTGAACAGTGACTTCAGTGCACCAGGGACCACCTGTTGCTGTGAGCCAGTGTCAGCTGTCTGCTGGCTCTGGTCAATTAGTCAGTGTTACTTACCAACTACAGGAAAGACCATTAACTACTCCTAATGGCTTAAACTAATCCCATCAGCCCCCTAAACCCTTCTGATTCAGTTTAGAGAAAGACAGCTTATGTGGCAACAGGACAGGTTTTCAAGCAGAGATGCTGGACATCGATTTTTCATACGGATAAATGAAAAAACAACACTCAAGTCTCTTCATTATGTAATAATGTAGTAAATATACAATTTGTATATGTGTCTATATGTCCGACTATATGTCTGTCTGTCCACTGTATCTAAAATTATGCTCACACTAACTAATCTGGCACTGGCTCATTTTCACTTTTTTTATTGGTTTATGGTTTTGGTCATTATTCCTGATAGTTTAGGTATTTTTAATATGTTTAGGTTATTTGACTCCTAAAATCTTTTGCACTAAAAGGTTTATTATTTTTACATTATCCTCTGTAATGCAAAAGTTAAACTAAGAAAACAAATACTACAAATTAATTAAAAAAAACTTGAATTGTCTATTTTTTAAAAATGAATGTATTATTTTATTTTAATTATTTTAATTGTTGTGATATATTAGTAATATTACTATTTATGCTGTGTGTTTTTCAGGAGTACGCCATTACATTATATCAATAAATACTTTTACAGTTGTTTATAGCATACTTTATAATGTAAAGACAATTATATTATACCATAATAAATACAAACTAATTAATTGTTACTATTGGTATGCAGGAAATGAACGCTGCTACCTCCAAACACATCAACGCCCAACATAGCTTCAGTGTTTGGGTTTTCTGATGAAATTCTTCTAAATATCGAAACAGATTCTTTGAATTCTGCGATCTGGCTCAAGCTCCTTGTCCCAAAAGGGCCCCAGACAAACTAGGCTACCCTTCAATTGGATCCCATTAAGCAGAACGTAAGACGGTGATTGGATGAGGCTTTGGGATGACATGTTCTCCTTGATTAGCTAATTCCATTCTCACTAACCATCCAAATCCTGTTAGTATGGGCAGGGTTAAAGCTGCTGCTCCGTCGAGGAACCGTGTTCATCCGTCCACGAACCATTACCCTTTTTAACCCTCAATTTGCTCATGTGCCATGACTTATTGGACAACTGAGGGGAGCTTGTTCAACAGTGGAAGTAACTGCCTGGCTCACTGTTCATGTATGATGTGTTGCTCAAGTGTTGCTCTGGAATCTTAAATGATTAATTCACAAAACAACAAATAAGAAATTGTTGAATTAACATTTTTGTCACCTAATAAGTTACAGGAATTTGTAGTTTATAAAAGTCTCATTTGATGTAATTAAGAAATAGTGTTGCCATTTCAGAGTTTGTCCACCAGAGAGCGCTGACAACTGCATACGTCCTTCAAAGCATCATAGTCACAGTTTAACCCTCTATGGCATGGAGTTGCCTTCAGGCAACAAACCACTATTTTGGCCCTCACACCATCCCTTTAAATTTTTTAAAGTAAAACATCACATTAAAAGTCTGATAATAAGTCTGTGACCAATGAAATTTGAGGTGGGTGTGGGTTTGACCTTTGGTCTGGGAGTGGAACAGTCTTTTTTGGGACCACAGCTGGCTTGGACACACTGCTAGCAGAAGGTAAGATAAATTTCACTTTTTAACATGTTTACATTGAAATAACTTTGTATAAATAATATCTGTGATGTGCATGAATATGTGAGGAAGCATATTTGATTGAGTAAAGACACTTTTTGTCTTTATTTATATACTAAAATGGTTTTTCATTCATTGCCTCAGGGCAACATTGTGCAGTTGGACCACTTTTGTTTAAACAATAACATGCTGATGGATGTAGATGTGCAGGGATGTATAGTTATCACCATAATCTTTTTTTTTTTTGCTGTACTATCTACTATTAGGCCATCTATTGATTGATTGATTTGAACCCCATACTGCCCCCTTGTGGCTCAATGTATGAATTGTAACTAAGAGGAAGTTACCTTTGGAGTTACCAAAACGGGTTACCAGACGGATCCGACATAGTAGGATTTTCCCTCAAACTCATAAGAGAATTGTTAAAAGGAGCTTTGAAAGGAACTTCTCAGCTCACACAGACACGGGTGTTTCACCTAAATTGTCAGTACTCATGGAGCAACCACACCAGCAAAGACAAGACACTAGGACTTCCAGGACTTCCCTGAAGACAAGACTTAGTGCTGCATTCTACCAGCGACCGGATATACTCTTCCCAATTTACACAGTAACGAGAGCTAGCATCGCTATTGCTTGGTCTTTGATCAAATTAGTTATTCTCACCATAGTCCTATTTTTTGCCATCAGATTCACACCAGTTTTATTTTTCATCACACTGGCCTCCTTTTTTGTTCCAGCACTGTCAGGTGCCTGTCAGGTTGCTGGGACACCTACTTTTCTGTATGGTGTATTTTATTCTCGTTGCTGTGCTGAGTCTCTATTTTTCTCTCATGCTGCTTCAGTATTTGCATGAAAACAGTGACTTGATTTCATTTAGAAGCTGCCAACGACCCTTCTAAGGACTCACAGAGCTGAACATCTGATCTGTGGCTCCACCAACCTGCTCTCTCTCTCTCTTTCCCCCCAACCGGTCAAGGCAGATGGCCGTCCACCTAGAGCCAGGATCTGCCCAAGGTTTCTACCTGTCAAAAGTAAGTTTTTCCTTGCCACTGTCGCCAAGTGCTTGCTCATGGTGGATCCGTTGGGTGTACTGGTGCTATATAAATAAAATAAATAAAACTGAATTGAATTGAATTGAATGGTTTGTTGCTTAACATGAGACAACAATGAAGAACACATGGAAAATTGTAATCATCCAGACTACACTCTACCAGTGACCCATCTCATCCATCTCTCCTCATCACAGCAGACTACTATTTACCAGTATCAACCAGTTTAAAGACATCAGAGCTGGGAGTGCGAAAAAGAAGAGTCTACTAAGCTACAAAGGAGGCTCATTAAACTGTCAGATCAGATGCTGTGCAAGAGGCAAGGTCTGCACAGAGAGAAGCCCTTACACCAGTGAAAGTTGTTGTTGACCAACAGGCTGCGATCTTAAAGGCCCCACCTTTCATTTATATTGAGAGGACAAAAGCTCCCAGATTTCAGTGGAGTTCAAACCAAGGCCAGTGTCCAAAGTGATCAGAAATCTTCTGCACTTCTTGCAATGTGCATCAGTGTAATCGGTGTACCAGGAACTCGTGCACTGACAAACGTTCCGCGTTGTTTGGAACGCAAACTGCGATTAAATGCGTTAATTTTTTTTTTTTTTTAAACTGCGTTAATTTTTTGTAATTAATTAATCGTAATTAATGCGTTATGGTCCCACCCCTAATATATATATATATGTTCATTCTCCACTCAAACAGGGTGATTGTGTACTAATTATCATGTCTTGCTTGCTTGCTATAATGCTTAATACTGTTCATCCTAAAATATCATTAAATACACCCTTAGAGACTGTGTTGATTTAAAGGGAAAGGGCTACAACGTAGACCTGGCTTATGACCGGATCCTGCCACTGAGATGCAATGAGCTCTTCCCTGCTTATGGCTGGGAGCAGTTCTGGTACCTGTAGTGTTGGGTAGTCCTGTGACAGACTCAAGACAGCGACATAGGCAACATCCCCTTGCTTAGCGGCCTTGCTGCCCTCCCATTTCGCCAGAATGGTGTTCCTGGGCAGCGCCTCCGTGCAAGAATCCACATAGGTGTTTATGTCTAATGGCAGTCTGGACAGCGTGTCAGCATCCACATTTACCCTCCCCGGTCAGTATTTTATCTCAAACTGAAAGTCGGCCAGTTCACCTACCCATTGGTGGCCGACTGCATGTAGTGTGGTAGTGTTCATAACATATGTTAATGGACTGTTATCTGTATACACTGTGAAGTGAGGGGCATAGAAGAGGTAATCTCTGAACTTCTCACTTATGGCTCACTTTAGCGCCAGACATTCAAGTTTGCCTGAATGAAGATTGTAATTGCGCTCTGCAGGTGTCAGTGTTCTGGACCCATAGGCAATTACTTTGACAGCACCGAGCCCCTGTTCCGATGCGTCAGTGTGGAGCACAAATGGGAGGTCAAAGTTGGGATAACCCAGTACCGGCAGGTTGGACAGGACGTGTATGAGCAGATGGCCTGTCTGATGACAATCAGACAAACAGAGCCTGTGGATGAAGAGGAAAATGAAGATGATAATGCTGTATCAAAGGAAGATGCTCCATGCTTACCCCAGTGGAGAACACCCTACAGTGCCAACATCACTGATTGACACCAACAAGCCCCTTAACCTCACTACTAAAGGAACTGGAGCAGTTCATGGTACATGTTATTGTTTGGATAACCAGGCACCCATTATGTTTTGGAACAAAGCCACCTTAGCGTACCAGGTAGCTGACACCACCGCCCTAAACAGATGGGAGTTCAAAAATCAAAACCAAGAAGTCCCTGCACTTCAACAACAATGAAGTGGTCCACTCCACAAAATCCGACAACTGGTCACTCATCTTACCTCGAAACTGCACACCGCAGCTAATCTCTAACCCACTGATAAACCATTTGTGGCTGATGTTGGTTGAAATTGTTGTTGTTGATAAAATAAAACTTCTTCTATTTATTATTTACATTTTATGACTGATATGTTATCAGGGACCCCCAAGCTCCCAAAAACTAGGGTGAAATATTTTTTTCCTCCATACTTTCTCAGCTTGCGAGCTACTTATAAAATGACCAAGTCAAAATGATCTACCTGCTATAAAAATGCAAAACTTATATTCATGTATGAATATATTGAGTGTTCTTTATATGTACAATATAAGTTGATGTACCTTGCATAACTGCATGAACCCTTATTGCACAATACAACTCATTTTTTGTCGTTACTTTACTCTGATGTCTTGCACTGAATGGAATCAGCCAGGGGTGCATAGTCCGGACAGTAGCTGCTTATAGCCAGCCTCAAGCACACTTCGAAATGATAATCAGTCATGGTGGAACGGTATTTGGACTTAATAATCTTCATGTGGGAAAAGGCTGACTCACATAAATAAGTGAACAGTCCGAAAATGGCGCTCCACATTTCCCTTCTTCGGAATAGCAATAGCAGTCTTACAGATGAGGCAAACGCACTTCAAATATGACATTGTGTAAAAAAAAGTCTTCCTCCCATTCCGTACGGAAGTGATAGGTGTTTGGCTTCTTACTTAGTCCAGCTCCCCCACTCATTTTTATACCCTTTCTTAAGTTTAGTGGAAATAAATTACAGGCTAACTTGCTAGCTTGCTTGAATTTGCAGCTGCTGCTTGACGCCGTTGAACGCTCATGCGCTTGGCTGGTCCTGTATGTCAATCGAGTGACAAATGTAGTGAGGATAGATGATAGGCTATATTTTGATGATGATAATCTATATTCTTTAATGTCATGCGATCTACCCACACTATCTTTGCGATGGGCTGGTAGATCGCGATCGCCGTAATGGGCACCCCTGCCATAGACAGTTAAGAACGTGAAAATGGAATATATCCTTATATCTACTTCATCTCAGATATTGGTTTAGGTATCACCAAAAACCTTAAGTCACTTAATCACTTTAAGCAATTTAAGAAAGATGCAACAAAAGTGCATTATGGGAAGTGTAGTGTGGGAAGTGTTCTTCAAGCTTGAGCCTTCTTGTGGTTTTTTTTTTGTTTTTTTTTTTTACACCCATCTCCTTTAAAACCATGTTTAAGTAATATTAAAATCACTAGAGCACTTTTAATAAGAGAAGAAATATTTATTTACCCAAAGATGTTCAAAGCTGTCATAAAACAAGCCAACAAGAACAGAGAGGATAAGGTAGACGCACTTTATTCCTAAAACAGAAGCTGCACCATCAGTAGCGGCACACAATTATATATACACATATACACACACAATTACCTAAATCTGTTATATAAAATATATAATCTGACAATGTACCTTTCAATTCCTCTTCAGAGCTCATTGAGTTACTGTGCGAGAGACTCTGGAGCCAAAGCAGACAGAGAGGTAAGTCTCATCCACTCATTGGGTGGGACACAAATGCCCAGGCCAGCTTTTACTTCATTTTTACAGCATGGCAATAAAAAGGTCTGTACCCTTTGAAAAAATAATATTCTAAAAGCAATCTACAGCAAATTCACTTGAACAGGTTTCTCCCCCCCGTGTTGCAATTGAGAAAAATTACACTTTTTAAACCAATTCCTTTACAGTGAGATGTACACACCCTCTAGGATTTGTAATATATAAAAGATATTAAGCATTAAAAATTCCACATTTAAAAACTTACAATAAATAATATATGCAGGCATTTCATTAAGATAAAATTTCATAGATTGCAATCTACAGTCATTAAAAAGACAATTTATTCTCCTTTATGAAACGTCCCTTGATCTTCCAAAATGCTAAAATGGATTCTTGGCATCTGATTGATTGATTGATTGGAAACTTCCAGTCAGTCAGTGTTGTGTGAGATACACTAGGGAGGAGGAGGGAAGGCAAGGGAGGGGGGGGGTGCTTCCTCCATGTTTGCCCTGATGGAGTGTGAGGTCCTTTGAGAGTCAGGGAAATCCATGACTGGATGGATTCAACAGAGTGATCCACCCAATCAGATCTCAGCAGTTTGATCCCATTAGAGTTCAGAGCATGTTCATGATGAAGTTGTACATCTGGGTGAGCACCACGAAGTGAACGGGCAGACATGAGCGTCGGTCCTGGGTGGCAGGGTCACACGTCAGCCAGGAGAGGGCGTTGTATTGCTCTAGAACAAATCTGCCAACACACAAGCGTTAACACATGTTAGTGTCTTTACTTTACAACATGCAGCTCTTCCAGTGTGCAGACTATTCTGATCTGGGCGGCTTACCTGAGCACATCAGAGGTGTGGTTAGAGTCCAGGGGGTGGGAGTGCTTACTGTGGAGAAGCTCGTCCGATTGGACAGAAGACACGTGGAGGTGCAGAGAGGCCTGGGAAAAGAAAGATGCAAATTAAATCCACATCACTCACGTCCCGTTCTGCCCCGTGTGGCTTTATGAAAGTGACATTTTTATAAATAACACACAAGAAGTAAACTCCCCAACAGGCTGATAAATGGAGTATCTGGAGCTATGTACCTTGAGGAAGAGTGGGCACTGGTTCTGGGCTTGAGGGCAGGCCGACCAGAACCAGTCAGGCAGTGGTCCGGCCTTGGCTGTGGACACAAAGTAGCCCAGAGCCATCGGCTGCTGCAGGATATTGAGAGCCTCCTCGTGGGACTCCATACGGTCTGCACTCTGACCCTGCAGGACAGCATGGGTGATGTTAATGAAGAGACAAAAGACTTGTTTTTCTACAGCATAAGGTTTGGATTGACTTGTCTCTGTGCTGTAGTTTTATTTCAATTCTGTCACCAAATCCTGTTCATAACTGCACAGCTGTGATACAGAGGGCTCGAGGCAAGCAGAGCGGACATTTTTCTTTTACTAAAAAGCAGCTATCTCACTATTTGCGCACACTGGGCACATCAGTGTGTTTATTCAAGTGAGTAATTTCTCAGACAATATGACATTTTGACACCAAATTAAAAATTAAGATTTTCTTGAGAGTAACTTTCTGATATGACAAACTGTGTCCCCTGTATGGTCCGTCACAAACATTTTATATTGAATTTGTGTGGAAAAACAAAACATGTGACAGACCTTGCTTCCATCTCCCCCCTGGTGGTAGTGGGAGCCGGGAGAGTGAACGGGGGAGGTTGTGGGGGAGTTGGGCAGGATGTTGATGAGGTCTGGATCCACCATGTCATTATCAAACAGGTCAAAGATGCCCATTCCATCAGATCCATCTGCGGAGAAAAAACACATCCAGAGTTCAGAGTCTGACAGTTTGCAACACTCATGGTTCAGTTCCATCTAAAGATGCTGAAGTGACGCGTTGCTCATCAAACATACCAGGATTGATGGGATTGAAGTTGATGTCGATGGGCTCTGAAGTGTTAGTGTTGACCTGCACCATGGCTGAGGTGGGGAACACCAGGATGTGTGTGCAGGACGTGTCCTGAGGTGTGCTCAGCTGTGATGTCTGCATGTTGAGTGTGGTACTGCGACCAAATACTGAACCCGTTGAAACAGAATCTGCAGAGACAAGAACCATCAGACCTGGAGTCAGCTTGAGAATGGACAAACTTAACTGTGTAACTCTGTTACAAATTCCAAACAAGCACGTTTCTATTTTCCTTTTACCTGGCATGATCACAAAGGAACCCTGGGGCTCCATGGCAACCAGACAGGCGCTAAGGATGCTGGGAGTGTCAGCAGCAGAGATGCCGCACATCCTACAAGTCTCCTTCAGACGTTTACTGAGTGACTGCAAGTTCCTCCTGCTCAGCAGAATACTCCAGTCTGGAACAGGGACAAGAGGAAGACCACATTAGTGACTGAGTGTGTGTGTTCCCGCTATTAGCTGCATGACACATTCTACGAAACACTGCAGGTGTACATGTGTGTGTACCTCTCAGTTCGCCGTGGCCCATTCTACCGAGCCGCCCAATGACCACCCTCCATGGCAGCGATGTCACCTGCACCAGGCCGAGGCACCACTCCCACAGCTTCTGCAAACCCACTCGCCTGGCTGAGCCCTTTTTCCTGCGAGCCCTGTAACAAGCACAACACACGGACTTCAAACACACAGTTTTATCAACAGCTCAACTAGTGATGCTGTGGGACCCACACGTGGTTTTGTTTCTGTACATGAGTGCATGTACCTGTTGGGTACATCAATACTGATGATGCAGGTCTCCAGCAGTTCTCCGTGCTGATCGGTGCAGGAGGCCAGCAGCCAGCGCTGGTCGTGAGACAGACAATAGCCGACAAACAGGACGTTGTACTTCTGGGAGGCCTCACCGAATGTCTCCCCGAGCTCCGTCTGCTTGTCTTTTATGGGAGCCAAAATGAAGGGCGGCGTATACAGACGCAGACACTCTGGCCTCTGCACAGAGGTGAAAACTTGTTAGTTTAAAAGAGAAACAGCAGAGGATTTAACAGCACAGTGTTGGACTGGCTGACTTCCTTTAACAGACGTCGCAGCAGGTGCATAGGAAAAAACCTGAATTACAGTCGGTTACCTCCGGGTTCTTGAGTGCCATGTCGATTGCAAGACCGGGGCCAAAGCCCGTCAGAGCCTTGAAGTTGGTGGAGTTGGGCAGAGGCCGACGACACTGAGTGAACACGGAGAACGCTAGCGACTTGAGGTGCTGGCCGTAGACGTGACGCTCACCGCTGTGCACCGGCTGCAGCAGGTACTGGCAGGGAACGATCTGGCGAGAGCATGGAAACAGGGAAATGTTGATACAGTTGAAATGAGATACAAGTTGTTACACTCCTCTGTTCTTGCACGACTAACTTTGAGAATAGTCGTGGATTTTCTGTTCTTCGCATGTCACTCTACACATCACTGGCAGCTCTCTATTTACTTTTAAGCCTCCAGTAACGGTGACTGGTTCACTTTTGATATATGTAAGTAGCAACAAATGAAATCAAATTTAAAAAATGTACTATGAAACAATGACTCCTCATTCATGCTCATTCATAAATGACGTAACTGTTAAGATGTGTATCTGCGCTTATTAAAAATTCATGAAATCTTTTAACTGGTTTTGCTTTACAGAAAACAGAAAAGGATACATCCCTTGCCAGTTGGAGTGAAATCAAATCAAGTATTTATTATATTTTAATACTAGTAGGAGAAAAAATACACAAATTATGTGCTTCCAAATTCCCTCTGGCATTTTGATGCAATCTTGTGTCACTTTATCACAGGTGTGGAAGTTGCCACCTCTATTAGTGTCTGCTAATGAGTCCCCTGCTCCTTCTCACCTCCCTTTGTGCCTGTTGGTAACCTGCTGCTCTGCTGTAACTGAACCGGCAGAGATGACATCAATCACGGCGCCCCAGCACAGAGACGACTAACTCTGTGAATTCACCTTGCCCAGGTAGTAATACTGACTCATCAGCCTTAAACACATTTTAATATGAATAAAAGAAATCACTAAAATGTGGTGATGTCAGCACATACCTGTACTGAGACAGCGTTTCTGATGCGAGCGGGCAGGAACTGGAGCATCTCCATGTAGCAGCGCAGAAGGCCCAGTGTGTAGGTGCTGGAGTGGACCTCTCTGTCTGCGTCCTCGTAGCTGAACGGGTCGACGATGTACACCACGATGGCAGGCGGGTAAGACACAGCGTGGGACTCTCCGTCTGTTGGCTTCCCCACTTTGTCTCTCTCCATTGTGCTGTGGAGAAAAGGCAGAGATGTCTATATGTGAATACAAAAACACAGATGAGCTGGAGGTGGTAAAACCGTACCATCGGGTTTGTGCCTGATTAGCCTGAAAGAAACAACTCACAGCAGAACATTCTTTAATAGCGAGAAGCCAAAAGATGAAGTGGCAGGACAGGGTCAGATGGAAAAATTCGCTATCTAAGAAACACTTGACTGTTTTTTGCAGAAATAAGTGTGTCACTAACTTGTGTGACTGACTGCGACACTATAATATAAATGTATTATATCTAACTATGCAAACGAAGTCAGCTGAGGTGCTATCTTTGAACACTGACAACAACACGCAGTGACTAGCTGTGCTCTGCTATGTCATGTACTGTATTTACACACTGGGTGACTCTGTCAAATCAACCATGGTTTAAAATAGCCCAAACTGAGTGTCCACGGTAAGAGTACATGCGAGCCAATATCCAGAAATTCTAAAACAATCTGTTTATCTACTACATTTCGCTTGTGTTGCATGGAGTGCCTGCTTTGACATTGTAAGGTACTTTAACAACAACATGCCAGCCAGAGAAGGAAACCAAAAACTGATCTGTCCATCTGGATGATTAACTGACTTCCCTACCTCTCTGGCGCCTCAGTGGGCCCTTGAGGCTGATTGGCGGAGGGTCCGTTTTCTGCCAGCCCCCCTGCACTCTGTGAGCTTGACTGGGGTCCATTCTGAGACTGGCTGCCCTGCAAGCCTGCTGTCCCAAACGGCGAGTAGGAGCTTGGCTTGGCTGAGGTCATTCCCCCGATAGACTGGGAGCCTGAGGAGGACGAGGGAGGGGTGCTGTTGACCTGGGCAGAGCTGGTGCTGGAGCTGGTAGTGTTGGCGCTCTGGGGTCCTGAGGTGGAGCTGGAAGAGCTTGAGGTCTGGGCGGAGGAGGAAGAGGTGGAGGAAGAGGAGGAGGAGGAGGAGGCAACAACAGGGCTCCGCTGGGACAACAGAGAGCTATCCAAAGACTGCTCTGACAGGTACGGAGCTGAAAGAGGTGATGAAGTAAAAAGAAAAATCAATACTCATTTTTACAAACTGTGCGACCTTATTAACACTAGGATTTAAGAGTTAAGAGTGAAGGTTGTACCTAGATCATAGCGGCACACTTGAGCAAAGAGTTTGAGCTTATTAAAGGCTTCATTGTTTCCGTCTCTGGCAGCCATCTTAAGAAACCAGTCACTAAGAGGCTGCTCTGCCATGCGTCTTCCTTCTGTGGTGCCAACCTTCAGTACGCCCTCTGGGTGACTCTTACAGATGGGCCTGTGTTGGCCAAGCTGACACGCCTGTCAAGAAAAAAAAAAAAGAAAAAATGAAACTGTGAATCATTTCGCAAGAAATTGAAACCGTTTTGTGGGCATGTTGGTGCAAGGAGGACAGGTTTTCGCCCGCCAGGTGCGTACCTCATACATAGCGCTCAGATCTTTGAAGAAGGTCTTCGCTCTGCTGAGCAAGGCTTCATTTTCAGGGCAGATGACAACATATCCCACATCTCTCTGGGAACCGAAAGGATCCAGGAGAAGCTTCTCCCAGTAGGGCAACCCGAAGGGAGACAGCACCACAAAATCATACTCATAACCGACCAGAAAGGTGGGGATGGGCAGAGGCTCGGGAGACTCATCTGTACCTGTAGTGAAAAGAGGACAAAGGTTCATCTCACCAACCTAAATATCACAAAAACTCATTTCTAAGTTTGCAAAAGATAAAACTGATGAGGCACAAAGGACTTCCCACGTACCATATGATCCTCTTCCTGCCATTTTATGGAACTGCTGCCAGGTGAGTGGTCCCTGAACGCCCCAGGAGCGCACACTCCTCTTCTTCTGAATGGTGTCCTGCAGCACAGGCTGGAGGGACAACAACACTCGCAGGACATCCTGAGAGAACAGCTTGCTCATGTCTGCTGCTGCGGGAGAATAAACAAACACAAATAAGTCTTAAATGTACCACATTTGAGGTTAGGGATGGCAAAAAAGGTAAAGTAAGCCTAATGATAAAAAATACTTACACTTGCATTTTGGCCACTGATGAAGGCAGGTGCTTTTCACTAGTGTTTCATCTACTTTGCCACCAGACATATTGTCCATGAACTGCCTGCCATGCTCCAGTGCCATGTAGCAATCATTGTAACAGTCTCTCTCTTCCACCCTCAGGAATGAAGTGGGGGCAGAGCTCGGCTTGGGGTACTCTACGCCGGCCATCGGGGCAAAAGGGTTGGTGCACTGGTCTTGCAGCAGCAGGATTAGCTCATCTGGAGGTTTCTCCGCCAGGCTGGCGGCTTTGTGTGCCGAGGAGGCTCGCAGCTCTTCAAAACACCGCTCTGTGTCCCGACTCGAGTCAGAGCCCCGTCCCACCACGTCCAGTTCGTCCTCCAGAAACAGCCCGGCTAACTGGCCAAAGCGTCGATTGGTGACGGCGCTGAAGCCGCAGGTGCAGGGGTACTGGGCCTCGCCGTTGTCCTTGAGGTACACACCTACATCTGCGCCCCTGATGTTCATGTTGCAGACGCACACGCAGCAGCTGTCAAAGTTGCAGTCCTTGAACAGGTTCATGACTGACTCAGAGAGTATGAGCGTGACGTAGAGACTGTGAGCCTCGGGGATGGAGGGCACGGTGGCCGGCTCAACAGAGCTGAGTGGTCGACATGTGGAGGGAGTGGATGCGGGCGAGTAAAGGTCAGAGTTGTCGTACTTGAGCGAGCCTTGGACACTCGATGGGCCACGGGGTGTCCGTGGAGTGCGTGGTGTGCGGGGCGTGGGCACGGAGAACCGCGGCGTGGCCGGGGAGGGCAGGATGCCCGTGCCGCTGTTGCTGGGAGGAGCACTGCTGGACATGAAGGGGGTGTGAGTCTGAGGGGTGTAGGTCTGGCTGTAGTCTGGCTCCACACTGGGGACGTTACTATTACACAGAGATGAACAGGGATTAAGAGCTTCATGTTCAAAATCTATAAAATATATTTCCTAAATTTTTGTAAGTATTTCATTCAGTATTTTAAGTAACACACAGTTACAATAAAGGTTTAAATATAATTAGTTTATAATCTTTGTCAAGCAAAAATCACTTAATTCAAATTTGTTGCATTCACATCAAAGCCCTTAAATGACCTCTGCTACTAATAGTCCTCTGTTTTATTATTAATAATTAAATGTTATTTCAGTTAAAATACATAAAAAAATTTAAAAAACAAAACAAACTACTTTCTGATCAATATTTGCAGAAAATGCTAATTTCTAATTTTATTTTGTTAATTGCACATAACTGCACAAAAAAAAGATGTAAACTTTGAGCCCCTGCTCATTTTAAATGCACAAACCTGTCTTTGGTGAGGACGTTGACATTCGTCACCGGGGGCATCAGTTCCATTTTGCCCAGGGTCCAGCTGGGCGTGTACACACAGTCCTCTGGCAGTTTGATGGGCAATAGACACTGGCTGGGCAGCGTCTTCAGTGGCGCGTACATGGAACAGCCGATGAACAACTGACTGGTCTCCGGCTTGTACACATAGGAGAAGTCCTAAAGGCAAAGTTCAAATGGTGAACAACGCGGATGTGGCTACATTCTGTACATTTGCTCCACTCTTGGCAGGTGTGCGACACCACCTACCTTTATTTCAGATGGCTTTGGGCTGCAGAAGCCCTCCTCCACCTCCATCTTAAAGTGGTTGCTGAGCTGGCTGCCGTCCAGCAGGGTGAGGCCCGCCCCTGCTTCCAGGCTATCCTTGCTGCCGGTGTTCATGGGAGAGTATCCCTGCTGTTCCAGGGAGGGCGGGGTGGGAAACATCTGGTGCAGGTCTGCTGAGCCTGGACAAATAAGGCATTGTTTTTATTTCTCTTGAAACCACGTGTATAAAAGTTATGATGCAGCATGATGTACTGATGCTCGGTCTTCTTACTTAAGCAAGACAGGGGGTCCAACGTGGCTGCTTTAGTTTCTTTACAGCCAAATTTTTCCTCTGTGCCAACTCCAGCTCTTTTGGATCCCGGCTGTGTGAACAGGGAAAACCAAAACTATTTACTCATAATCAGTTTTAGTGTTTCAACAGGCTTTGCAGGCCACTGTCAGCAGCAGTTTTAAGCAAATGTACTGAGAGAAGCTTTTGGGCCGATGGCATCATTCACCAGAGTGATGCACTCACCGCTAACTCGTCCTCGTCCGAGTTGAAGATTTTATCCAAGTCGCTGTAGGACACAGCCAGGTCGTTCTCATGGATGAGGCTGGTTGAAGCTGGGGGTTTATTACCAGATGGACCCTGACCATCTGCACCGGGGAGAAAGAAACATTTAAGTAAAAACACAAAGTCTTTAATTAAATGTCAAACCCACAACCTAAATGGGCAAAAGAAAGTTCTTCTCACCATCTGTAGAAGGTCCACTTCCTTCATCCCCCTGCAGGAAGAAAACCATGTTAAAGGTAACCTGTTTATACTGAGCACAAACACTTGAATTTGTTGGAATGTCAAGCGAATATCTTTTCTGGTCAAAACAAACAAAAGTGACATCTGACAGAAGAAGTTTCATCACTGATGATGATTTTAGCAACAGTTCCCATGATATGTGGCAACCTGAACCCGGCATTCCACTCTCGTCAGAAGCTCACCTTATGCTTCTTGTTGCCCTCCCTCTCAGCTCCAGGCTTGTCCTTCTTTTCAGTGAAGCAGAACTCCTCGTCTCCCTCTACGAAGGCGTAAGGGTCAGGCTCCTCACTGTGTTCTCCGTCTATCGTGGCGGACACAAGATGGCTGTTTCTCCGCTGGGCGTAAGTCTTGACCAGATCCTGGGACACTTTCAGGGGCTGCGTGGAGCCCGACATCAACCTTTAGGAGAAAAGATTTGTGCAGAAGCGCTCAGACAGATGCAGGCGTGCTGTTTAAATTAAATTCTACATTGTGTTTTATGGCAGATATGATGAGTAATCACAGACTTACTCTGTAACAGAGACCACACTTTCTGTTCCTCCGCCTCCCCCACTATCATCTCGGATTTTATCCACAGGTAGCTGGGGTGTCTGAAAGGTGGAGCCCTTCTTCCTAGGCAGGTTGAAATACTTCCAGGGGTTGTGGGTGGAGTCTTCATTGGGGTTGATACCCGAACCCACAAAGATGGTGGGTTCCAGGGCTTCGCTGTAAGCTGGAGGGAAGGGCAGAGGCATCGGCATGTTCTCCAGTTGAGGCTCCTCAGATGAGCCCTTCTGGGGCAGCAGACAGGGTTCCACTGATGGGGGGTAGAATGGTTGGTGAATGGGCGTGGATGAGTTCTTCATGCCGCCTGGAGTCATGTCACCTTCGATGTGGTCGCAAGGATGCGGGCTGAGAGGCGGCGGAGGCGGGGATCCCACGAGGTCTGCGGGGGGGCCGTGCGTGTGCAGCGTAGGGGCTTTGGAGGGCACCGTGTCCACGTGGTGCAGGTTGGGATACGAGCCGTCCTCCTGCGATCTTAAACAAAGCCTCTGGGACTGCGGCTCCAGTGGCTGCTCCTCGCTCACAGAGTTGCGGTGGTGAAAAGGCGTCTGTGGCCTCTTCTGCTGCTTCTCCCCCTTCTCCAGCTTTTCACCCAGCTTGTGCTTGGGGGCCGGCTGGGCAGGCTGGCCTGATGATGGCGGGTGTCCTGAGGTGCTGCTGGATCGCTGTTTCTGACTCTTATGCCTTTGTGGGGAAAAAAAAAAAAAAAAAAAAAGATCTTACAAGATATTTCTCTGAATTATAAACAATAATCGCTTGTAAAAGCATTAATTCAACAAACCTTGAGCAGTTGCAGTGTGGCCTGTGAGTGGGCTCCACAAAATCCCAAAGTCCAGTTTTGTCAGACTCCTCCTCACAGGTCCCATTGGTCAAAGATGTAAACTTCCTCCTATTAAAAAAGGGACAGAGACATTTTATCAGTCAGAGTGGAAGCACTTCTTTGACATCAATTTTGTGAAAGAGATGGCACTCAACATACTTATGCCCTGTGCGGTTTATGTTATACTCCTGCCACACCGACTCCACCATCTGACTCGCCAGCCTGCGGGGGATTTTCCCCCCATGTAGAGTGTTGTTGGAGCTGTAGCCATCAGATGCAGAGGACAACTTGAGCCACCGCTGGGCAGGTTGATAATCTATGAAGGAAGACGGGGCAAAAAGATTTAGTATAAAACCATCAGTGTTTCTCACAGAGGCGTTTTGAATCTGGGCAACGTTCTGCTCCAAGTCTCACCGGTCTGAGCCTCCTCAGGTGACGTTGGAGGAGTCAGGGTGACGGAGGACATGGCAGGATCTCTGTGAGCAGCCTGGCCCTGCTGAGCACCACACAGGCTTCCTGAGGTGTTGGCTGAGCCCTGAGGGACCACAGCAGGGAGGTCCGCCAGGGGGAGAAGCACCAGGCAGGAAGGGTACACCATCCTTACTCCCGCTGCAACATAACACACACAATATTTCATTTTAGAAAAAAGAAGCGGCATGAAGAGGCAATACTGAGACTCTCCTCAACCTTTTAAACCCTTATAGGCCCTGCTGCAGCCACGTGTTGAACTGTAGCTCATCTTTATATTAAAAAGATATTTCTTGTGCAATACTCTTATTTATCAACAACTACCATAAAATTGGGAAAAAATAGAGCAAATTTTTTAATTTGATTTTTCCACCACGTCTGTATTACTCAAAATAATATGGCAAATTATTAAACAAATCTTTAAAAATGTATCAAATGTTTAAGTTGTAGAACAACAAACATGAGCACTTTATTTAAACATTATGGTGTCTTACCGACAAGGACTTCCACAGCTGCCAGGGAGTCGTCCTCCCAGTCTGAATCCTCCATCTTATCTTCCTGGACCTCCTTGGGATTGGGGCTGATGGGATAAAACTGCCTCCACTCCTCGATGAGCTTCTGAGTTGGGTGGTCTGACATCTTAAAAGCCTGACCAGTGAGAGTGCCATTCAAACCGTATGGGCTCAGGATGACTGGAAGAGGAGAAGAGCCACATTGGTAATACGTAGGACAAATCCACTGATGAAACCAAATTAAAATGTATGTAAACATCTCAGATGACATGTCAAACTCTTTATTTTATTGTGCTCTGCTGGTGTGTTCATACCTTGCAAGGGGCTGGAGCTCTGCTGGGCGAGGCTGAGATGCTCCTCGCTCAGTCGCTGGAGGGGCTGATGTTGAGCGATCTCCACGCTCGTGCACACGTTGCTGTCGCCGTGTACGAAGAAGGTGAAAGCGCATGACAGGTGCTCGCTGCGGGGTGGGAGTCAAAGACAAAAAGAGGAATTGTGGTGTTGAGAGATGTGTCCTTGAGCTGGCCCCACTGTCGGCACCCAAAAGCTAACAGAAACCGCTGCAGGCTAGTGGAGTTATCTGTGTAATCACTCCATGGGGGAGGAGAGGACTGAAACAGGGTGGAGATGATGGGAGAAGTACCATTCCTTACATTTTGGCAGCACATTTTCAAGATTATACATATTCTTTCAGGTGTCAACTGTTGCTTCCACACACACACACACACACACACACACACACACACACACCACAAACTATTTCAACACAGTATCGGGCTTTATCAGACCCTCTCACAACACACAGGGAAAAAAAAAAACAAAACCCATGAGTCAAAAATACACACGGGAGATTACTACGGCCCTGAAATGTTAAAACAATATTCGGATTTATTTTCTAACTACTTCGGGAAGGCCAGGCGGCTAAATGCACCAAAATAGTACTTGTTGACATGGTTGCTGTAAAACCACAATGCATACTCAGCATTTTCCAAAGACTGCCCTGTTTACCAGCCAGAGAGGGCAGGCGACAGCGAGACTGCCAGACTCTTCTGTTAGAGGTGCTGCGCTGCTCCCTCAACACCACACACACACACACACACGCACACACACACGCGCACACACACATTTATACCCATCTTTACGTGAACACCAGTGAGCAAGAAAACCCCCTCCTCTTCTATGCAACAACTCTTTTATATAGCTGCTAAAAAACTCTGTGAAACCGTCGCCAAAGCTGCCAGAGGGAGCTGAGCCAAGGGGCTGTGCATCAAACACTAGTCAGCCTGGATCAACACAGCCAAGAAGCACAGGCTCAAATTAGCTTGTTAGGGAACTCCAGGAGACACCAGCTCACTCATTCAAGAGCAAAAGGGGGGGGGGGACTAAATCTATGTCACCACCCATATGTGCAAGAAGTAAGGAAATACAGCTGCACAGAGCCCTGCTCTGAACCAGGCGCTTATGTGCTGCTGGTTCACCTCAAGCTTTTATTTCTACAACAACAATAACAACTCACAGCAGTTCTATCGTGCAGTTGGGAAAAGTGGAAGTGCTCACACATTACTCTGCAAGTGTTGCACTACTGCCATAGAAAAGAACTGATGTACAAGTTGTGCAACATGCCGGATGACTATTACACCGGGTGGAAAAATGTGTCAGGCTGATGATGTAATTAAAAAACGTAACAATGTCAAACTCACTCACATTATTACACCTGATTTCATCCCAGGAATCAACATATTCATGTTTACTCAAAGCAACACAGATCTAGCTACAAATGTTTTACCAACGTGTTAAAACTAAGTGGAGAGCACTCAACAACTATACAGCCTTATAGGAGTTAAATCAGAGCAGCAGGCACACAGTCAACAGTCCACAGTCATGGTTACACTGTTTGAGGAAAGCCCTGTGTCTCCTTTCCTGAAAAAACAGCCATTAGCTTATAACAACACACTTGACAGAATACAGCTGCAAGCACTGTTTCTCCAGTTGAATCCCAAGTGGGAATTTTAATGATTAAAAGCTGTCAAAGGCCAGGAATTGTTATGGGAAGTTTAAAGCACAACTTTCATAAACAGTGATGACATCTGCCCAAAGAGACACTTACACATTTGTAACAAACATAATCGTCTGTCTTGAACAAGCTTTAAGCATAAAGTTTCAGACGTTGCTCCCGACAAATGTCACGTTTCACAGTAAACCCATAAACAGAAACTCCACAAGCTGCAAATCGTAACAAACACCACGATACCAAATACTGTCTAATGTTCAGCCTTCCAGCACGAGTACAATTCATGACATCTTCCTCTGCAGCCATATTTAGCTTCAGGAATTGTGCTTCTTCTTTTGTGTTATGAGGAAATTGCTTTGAGTTACACGTAAGTCGGACCTTTGATGTAAGTGGAAAGGACCTTCACTGTACCTACACTAGTTGCTATTTTAGCTGATCCAGCACTCTTTTCTGACTCAGACCAGTGAGCCTTTCAACTCCTAAAAATAACGTCATATCGAAACCTCGAGCTATCTAGGGAGCATAACCTCTTCCTTTTTACTAGAAGAATTTTTATTGTGAAATATCTGCATGAAGTGCTGAGGTCCACCAACAGTACCTCAAAACTGACAAAAGTAGAATCAGTCAGGAGTAAGAGAGTGGGTGACAGAGTGCAGAGTATTTCTGGTTAAAAATGGAAAATTAGAGCAAAACATAACTGAGCATGACTGTGTTGTTGCACCAATACAAGAGCTAGATGTGCAGGTAATTCCCACTCACTCAAACTGAATATACCCCCACTATGAACCAACCATTAGCTGAGTATGGGCTTTAATTTGCCAATTTACAGCATGTCATAAAACTTAGTTGTCTGCGATTAGGGAGCAGGACATACCTTTTATTGATGGTCTTTTCCTCCTTCTGGTATGGCTTAACGAACCACTTGCCAATGCGGACAAACCCACGGTTCATGAGACAGCGCTCGAGCAGGTTGTGGATGGCCTTGAACAGGAGCGTTCGACACTCGTAGGACAGGCCGCTCTCCCACTCACCGTCCTCCTCACCTGAAACCAAGGCAGACACATTAAACCAGATACTTTTACCGAACACACCTGCCTCCTTAGTGACAAACAATTGTTTCATGTTAACTGTAAACTGTGGTGTACAGGACAGAGACGGGGAGAAGTAGTTTGGATTGTAAACAGCTGACCACAATAAAACCTAAAATTGCCTATTTGAACTTATGGATTGAACATTCATCTTATCAGTTATCGTGTAATAACAAGATGCAAAAAGTCTCTTTACTGACCAAATAGTATTCACTTTGTTTTAGTGTGAAGCATTTTGGTGATGAGCTCTAAATGTGTTCTGCAGGTGGAGACTAATCATGGCAGTTATTTAAAATGCAATGATTCTTCCTAAAGAGCCATGCTAACTCGTGATTAAATACAAGTTTCTGTAAATGTGAAATGAATTCCTCAGCTGAGCTTTGTGAAACTGCTGCTCCCTGACCAATCTGTGTTGCACTTCAGCAACATCCTTATTTGAGAGATGAGACAGAGTACCTTGTCGGTGCTGCAGCCCCTGAGGGGAATTTTTTCACACATATGATCATTAACAAAGTAGAAATGAACCCTTCCTTCAAAATTAAGGCTGTGTCAGGTGATGATGATGTACAACAGCCTGCTCTTATGCTACCATACAAGTCTGTGCCTCTGTGGCAGAGAGCCAGCAGATTCCACAAGGCTTTAGAGACTTTCAAAGACTTGTTAGCCGCAAATCAGCTAGTCTATCATAACTTACTATTATCAGACTTTGTATCATTAAAACCGCATTAAAACTCTTTGCTGCACTTGGGCGGCATCACCATCTAAAGTGAAACATGTTTAAACGTGAACAGAGTTTACACAAGTGGACCTATTTTGCCTTTAATTCTCTGTCGGCACAGCAGCTCTGGAAAGTAGCTGTAAGTAATGTCAATCATTATGCATTTTATCTGACTTTTATGCCTTGAATAGTTGTGTTGATCCCAAAACACTGAACAAGGCGCTGAGATTGTTCGAGAATACGCATACATTTTAGGGTAGATGTACAGGGAGTGTTGCTATTCAAACTGGGGAACAAACTGGGGACAAACACAATGAATATAGATATTGGGAGAATTGTAAAAACTCTTTTTGATGATGCATAAGACACAAAGATGTATGTATGTTGAAGGTGCTTACTTGAGAGCTCATTATGGATAAGCTCGGCAAAACTGGGGTCATCCCCCCACCAGAAAAGCCAGAGCTCCCTGCGACCTGGGGTGTGGTGCCTTCTCCACACACTCAGCACATCTGCAGCCAGGCATCGGCTGAAGCTACACAGGATAGGGTCCTCCTCAGTCACGGGGAAAAGGATGGGCGACAAGGTGGGTCCTTGCCACACAAAACGCCGCCATTTTATTCCAGTCAAATCAGCCTTGAAAGAGTAAGAGAAAAATATCACAAGAGTTAATCATCAGCCACCAATCATCTGTTGCTGACTGGAAAACTCAGTGAAAGTGTGTGTATTTCTTCCCCTACACTCATTGAATGTGAAGCTAAAGACTGCTGGCCCAGTCATACTGAAATTCACCTTCATTGAGAGTTTAACTCTGAGACTTCCTGACATGTTGGAAAGTTTTGCAGCACTTTGTGCACGTGACACCACAATCATGCTTGAAAACGTAACTGTCATGCAGTAATTTACTCACCAGTTATTAACAACTGGTGACACACCACTGCAAGTCAGTCCTCAGGCAGAGTGGTTGTTACCATTTTTAACAACTATGTGACTTGTCTTGCAATATATACTTAATCTAATATTGCTGTGTCACTTTAATCCAAGGAAAATGAGATGCTTTTGACTTGTTTTCAGTAATTCCCCTATTGGCCTGACCTGTTACCATCATGTAACTAACGTTTATGCTAACTGCATATTTCTGTAACCAAAACAGTGTAAACACACGATTTTGCAATGATCATGCGAAACTCTTTAATATATTAAACCTGCAGTATGTGCTGTCTCTTTTATGAAAGTTAGCTGGATCACGATTTGCAAGTTGCAGGCCCGATGCCTTCACTCCAGTCTGCAACTGACGTTACAAAGCTTGTTGCCTGATTAGCCAAAATGGCTTTCTGGCCTCTCAGTATCACAGCTAACGCTAGCTAGCGTAGAGAGACTTACCAGGCAGAAGAGGTTGGAGTGGCAATCCTCCAAACTGGCCCCGTTTGGTACAAAGCACGAACTCATCCTTTCACTGCGTGGTTGTAACGTTAAAGTCCATTGTCTCAATCACCATCGGGGGCAATAGCTGATCCTCTCAACTCGCTGGCGAAGCGATGCTCAGTTGTAATGATTGCGTTGAAGCGCTGACCAAGTTGCTAGCTACAGCTAGCTGCCGCTAGTCAAACAGACAACTTCTAACCGGCGCTAGCCACCACTAGCCCGGTGGCTAAGCTAACGTTAGACAGACAGCTAGATAGCGTCAACTGTAAGCTTCTAGCTATTCGATTCATCAATCCTATTTGAAATGTATTGTCTGATCTGGTTAGCCGCAACCTTGCTGCTACATTACATTCACATCAAGCAGTCAACATTAACATGACCTGGACTAACGTTGAATCAAACACCAGGAAAGTTTTATGCGCAATAAAAAATGCGAGCTTGGAAACTAAAAAAAAAAAAACTTCACCCCAAAAGCTTAGTCCCTGGTGTGCTAATGCTATGCTAATGCCAGCTAGCCGATCTGAAACAATTTCAAAGCAAAGGAACTCTCCCCTCCCCCTGATCTCTCCTAGCCTGCTAGCACAAAAGCTAACATACCAGAGCTCCAACGCTAGCTTGCTAGCTAAATAAAACAATTAGCTACACCGCCCTCCTTTTCGCTAAAACTACCACAGCGCTCCGTCATAGTAAAACTACTCTTAAAACGGATGAAATGCCAAATTAGCGAGACGACTCATCGGCTACTTCTCACTGACTGATCCATGGGTCCTGCAGATTTCCATTATTTCAGTTCATGGATTGAATTCTTTAATGGCGGCCAGGAGGACAACTCTGCCTCTCAACTCCTATTGGCCAATTTGTGGAAATGTGGGCGTCATCCGTCTTCAAGTAGCTCCATGACTTCACAGTTTACAAGATGAGAGCTCCAGTGCATCTGTCATACAGTCAGTGGTCGCTCCTCAATGGTGTCTGTTACTAAACATGTTTCACTGTGCAACATCTGCTGCATGTGACTCTTCCAAGACACACAGAGAGATTTTGTCTTTATTTATTGGGGAAAATTATGTGGTTTCGCAAGGAATATGAATCAGCCTATTGTAAATATGGGAATAAACAATAGTGTAATCCCATTGTGACTGGGACGTTTTGCTTTGTGCATTGTTTCATACTGCAGATATGAAGCTATCTAGGTCAAGTTGTACAGACAAAGATGATCCCAGCGGTATTTATTAGGCTAATAGGTTGATCCCTGGAATCTTAGCTGCAAGGTGCGTGAATAACTTCGCTTCATTATTGTTCCAAAATTAGCTTTTTGCGGTGAATAGCTGTCCCAATCACATCGTAACGCATAGCAGTTTTGTGTGGTTTTATAACATGTATCAACTTCATGCACACTTCGACGCTACCCTGTCATATCCACACCGAGCCACAGGGCGGAGACTTTACGCAAGTGATGCCTTGTAGTTTCCTCCCTCAATAGGCGGAGCGTCAGATGCATCGAGAAAATGTCAACAACATGCCGGAGCCTTTCACAGAAACAGAAACGGAAGGGGGAAGGAGTGACAGACAACAAAGAGATCAGGGAAGCCAGTCGTCTCACAACATCGTGTCCTTAATATCTCAGTTCGCAGATGATAATTTAACTCTTGTGCGGGTAGGACTCTCCTTTGTGTGACCTGCAGCCGTCTGGTGATGCATGAATGTGCAACATGGTCACTTCATCTCCGCAGTGATTGTGCTTCACCTGCAGCTACATTTAGTCTTTGAGGCGGTTGTAGCTCATTTATTGCTAAAAGAGGGGGTTCAGATTGGTAGAAATATGGAATTTCAGGACCAATTCCATCCGCTCTATTCACTATAAAATATGGTGTTAAGTAAAAAAGTCACCACACTGACCAGACATCCTGTCAGACATCTGCAGTCGTCCCTAGTGGGGATTCTTTGATGCCCCCGTCTGATTATTATATCTATCAAAGTGATCCTCATTGTCACTGCCCTGCACATTCTGCAGGGTTGATGGTATCACTGTCATCCTGTCAGCTCTAAACCCTTCACTGCTCTCTTGTCTCTGACACAGAACATAAGCACCGGGCTGGCAGTTGCTGGTGTTGTTGTTATAGCAAGGAGTATCAAGCTGGTAAGACAGAAAGACACAGAGCTGCACATTTTGGATTTAACATGCTTTTGCTGTTGTCCAACCTCAAGTAAAAAAACAGCTTCCCTTTTGTTTTGCACTACAGTTTGACACCAACTACTATGACTCTAGAAGTAAAAATATCATGGTCTAGAATATGACATTACTTTTAAACGTCCTGAATTCAAAATGTTCCTTAAATAAAAATGCAGAATGCATCATAAGTATAACATATAGTTTTATTCTGTCATGTAAATATGTAAAAGCATTTGAATATTTTGTCAGTGTGGAGCAAACTTTAGATTTATTTATTTTTTTTAAATTTAGTAGTATGGTCATGCATCACATCATGTGTTGTCTTTAAAGAGTAACTATTTGCAAATACATGTAGTTCAGTAAAAAGTACAATGTATTCCTCTAAAATAGTAATAAGGTAAAAGTTTAGAGTAGGTTTAAACATGAATACTCTTATACACAAGTACTTCATAATTGTCTCTAAGTACTATACTTGAGTAAGTGTAATAAGTTACTCAAGTACAATCACGGCCACTACAACAACTACAGTCTTAACTAAAGTGGTAACTATATAGATTATTACATATTAAAAGCCTGACTGAGATAATAAAAAACTTAAACTGACACACTGACTCCAGATTCTATGATTCTATTATATATTAGACTTGTAGGATGTGACTGAATTGCATTTTTACATATTTCACCCAAACGAGTCCTTAGATGTCACCACTAAGATGTCTCACTCCACCTTTTCAGATTACCAAATTTCAAGCTGCGTCTGAGATCCCGGCTCGTTTCATTGAGAGGAATGTCAGCCTTCGTGGGAAAGTTCATTCGATCACAGAGAAAGGAGTTGAAGTGGAACATGTCCCGATTTACCTGCCAGTCATCTCTCCGTTACTTTCAAAGCACAAAGGTAAGGTTTAGGATGACCTTTGAGTGGTCATACACACATTCTCCCAATACCTATTAAGAGTCTAAATCTTGTTACCCAAAAATGTCATTGTGCAATTTTTACTTTGTAATGTCAGACTCTGTTGCATTTGATCAGCTTTTTGTGAGTGAGAGTGACAGGTAAGCTTGTTAGCTGTGTTTATCAAATCATGGTAATAACTGAGCAATAAAATCAAGCAGCTTCAGCTCTATATAGAGAGTGCTCCATCAGCAACTTCAGTGTAAAGGACTGCAGCTTTTCTTTTCTTTGTCCCACTTGACCTCCTACAATTTAAAGCTGGTGTGTTTGCTGTTTTGCACATAAAGTCAGTCCAAAGGGCTCAATGTTTTTACGTTTACTGTAACACATATACTAAGTGGCTCTGTTTTATGCACTTAAAAGGTATGTGCACGTCCCCGATACTGGTGCATCTTGCAGGAGTAGAGTTGACGCCAGAGGGCAGGGTATGGCTGCAGAAGAACCTGGCTCCTGCCCAAACAGTCTGGCTAAAACTCATCAGCCGTGAGGAAGATACACTTCACTGTTTGGTTTCTCTAAACAGGGTGAGGGACCTAATCACTGAGACAAAGGGAGGAAGTCTATTTGTCACAATTGTTTGCCGCTTAATGTCAAACTGATTCATTTATATTCAATGAAGTTATTTTCTTGTGCTCCCTCATTTTTCCAGCAGGGGTCGATATGGAGCTACTGTATGAACGAAGAGGTCCTCAGGCTCGGTCTGGGTCGCACCGCGCCTGTCTTTGGAGTTCTGCCTGACTCTCGCCTCTACTGGCGTCTCCACAAACGGCTGCACAAGGCAGAGGTCAGAGCTGAGAGGAAGGGGCGGGGACTGTGGAAGCAGGACAGCCTATGGGAGAGGGTCTCCAAGGCTGTCAGGGACAGCACTTTATTCAGACTGATGAGGAGGATCTTTAAGAGGACGTGATGCACAAACTGAGTGCTTGTTCCCACACAGAACTGACATAATTGAAACCTGACAACACAAAATCTGTTTTATTCATACCTTTTCCCTCTTGTACTGACACATCTCACTTCGGGCCACAAACAGTTCCTTCCATCACATCACAATCTGTCATGAGTAAGAGATGTGCCTCTCAATGTTCAGATAACAGCTACATTTCCCTGATATTATGAAAAATAAGAGCTGTAATTTCTACTCTACATTCCCACACTTGTTGCAAAGGTTCATGGGTTATTCTTCATTGTAATTCACAGTTTTGAGAAGTTTGAAATAATTAAAAAGGTTGATGAAAACTCACTCATACTAATCCTCGACTTTCACTTACCCCACTAAACCACAGCTTAACACACCGTCCACCATTTGTGTGTGTGTGTGGGACACCCCACTAAATACAAGATGGGGGCGGGGTATGTTAATTGTGTTCAAAATGGAGAGGGGGGATCCACTTGTCCCTCTCAAAGATCAGTGTTGCTATAGAAACACCAAATGTGAAATACAAAGCGAAGCAAAGGCTAAACTCTATATTGGCCGGCCTCAAACCCCATGGGAGCCATACATGTTGTGTGTAGGTGTGGGGGTCTTTAAGTACCTATAAAGAGGGTTCTTGTAGCTGTAATGTGACCACCACATTAGAGTATTTAGAGTAGCCCTGAAAAAGAAAAGAGCCAAAGCGTGTAAACTCTTTTAATTCACATTAGTGTAGAATTGAATGGAAACAATAACAAAAACATAAAAAAAAACCATATAAACAGGAATAAATAATGATTTTAATGTGTTGATCTTCTCCTGATGAGTGTACATCTAGCCCTGCTGAAGAATTAACCCCAATGTGTCCTGTGTGTCCATGATTATGCTCCTGTGGCATTATTGTTTGCAAAGCAAGTCCATAGCCAAAAATACACCTTGTGCTTCCATGTGCTGTTGTTATTACCCATGCTTCATCCACAGAAGACAGAGGAGGAGGGGGGCCTGCAAATGAGGCCAGACTATGATGTGTGTCCCGTGGGGTGCAGGGTGAAGGGGTCTCGGTGCAGTGAGAGGTAGCACTGAAGCACTCAATCCAGTGGGCGCAAAGAGATTAGTGGAAAGGGGAGGAGGGTCACAGGGGTAGAAGGGGATTTTGGGTCCGAGCACAAAGGCAGGAGAGGAGGAGTCATGGTGGAAGGGAAAGGGAGTAGAAAGGGGGGGTTGATGAATCAGCTAGCCTCTCTTTTGTTGTGCAAATGTTACTAGCGACTGTTACGGCTGAGGAGACTTGTGATTGGTGGGCTGGTTTAAATTGTAAGGTGCATTTCATGCTGATGGCTGTTGCTGCCAGACTTTGAACTGTCACTGAGGGGGAGAGTGGGAGGGAAACCACGGCGGACACAGACAACAGGCAGAAGGCTGAGTGAAGTTTCATGAGGTGGAGATCACAGAGAATAAGTTCTTTAAAAATTAAAATTGTCCTTGTAATCTTCAGTGTGACTGCATCTTTTATCTTACCTCATATGTTTCTATTAGGAAGGAATTTCTCTGCAATCAGTCAGTATTTGAATGGGCATATGGGTGCACCCAGCAGAAACAGTGAACCGCACAGTCACTCTTCAAACTGTTTAACAGTTCACATATACTCACAAATAATTCAGATCTTATTGCAAAGTTTACATGACTTCTGCAAAATTATTAAATTAAATAACTACAGTGTCAGATATATGAAACATTTCATTTCCAATTCAAAGAAAATATAATTAAGTCAGTAAATACATTTTTTACATACAATAATTTCATTTCTGTTTTCTCTTTTTTGCTACTGAATTTTAATGAAAACACTGAACAAATGCTAAACCACAAAGTAGTCCACTCCGAGATCCAGTCCAGCTTTTCCCACATCCACTGGTCCCACATCAGTAGCAGTCATTTGAAAAGGCACTGTGCTTGATGTAGTGGTGGGTACTTGCCCACACCACTGAAGTTGTTGGGACATTCTCCCCCCCTGCAACCACACTGCTGCGACTGTCAATGACTTCTAGTATTTTTGTGCCCCGTGCCATGGACGCTCAGCACCTCAAGGATTACTGTTTTTGTGAAAGTGGCAAGACTTTGTGAGAAAGCTGACAACGTGGTTTCAAAACCTGAAGCTGAAGTGACTGAAGTAAGTGAGCCTTTGATGTATGATGTGACTCAGGAAGGACTGACATTCATCTAAAGAAAAGCTGCTTGACATTACATCTCCCAAGGTGCATTTCACTAACTTGTATCTTGTATCTTAGCTGTGCACTTCTCTGACTTTGGCATTCTGCACATAGTTCACTGTCACTTTAAATTTGCTGTTGGTAGGATACTGTATACAGTATCCAAGCAGATGTTCACCTGTTAAACCTGTGTGTGTAGACACATGCTCTGTAAAACAGAAACTCAAGACAATTCAATCCTTATCTTTATTGCACCACTACAGGTAAGACACAGGCAATCGGGCTCAAGACATTTTGTTGATCCTTTTCAGCATATAGCCTGGGCTGATATGAGCACTTACATGTTTATTATGACATATACTTTAACTTGTTTATAACCAAAATCAATAATTCATCTGTGTGATTGATGAAGCATTTTCTGCTGCATGCATTTCACATTTTGGTGCTCCTTCTCATTGTGCTTAACAACAGAGATTTGCAGCAGGGCAGCATAACAAAGGCCTTTATTACACTCAGCCGGTAGCCATCCTAGAGAGAAAGAGATGAGGCACTCCCCCGTCCGATGAGAGCAGAGTCCTTGGGGATTTTTTGATTTGATTTGAGTGGTTGAGTGTAGTTGGGCCGGGTGTGAAAGACAAAGAGATTTAAAGAGACAGAGAGCTGGAGTGACACTCATTGAAATGCATCCCCAAAACAAAAAGGTTAACTCTCCAGTTCTGCTTCTGCCTGATAAACCTTACGGCGTGTTGTCAATGTCTCATACAAAGAGCATCTTTGTTGTCTGAGTTGCTGAAGCTTACATGTAAATTGATACATACATTCAGGCCTCAGGTGCAAGTTCAGTCATTTATACGTTGCAGTTTCCCCTTGTTCATTGAAATTCTTTCCAAACTGAGGATGACATTTGCTGTCACCTGCTGTCACAATAAACACTTACTGATAAGCAATGGTAACTCTGGTTAGCTATTCCATCACGTGCATGGTGGTGTGTGTGTGTGTGTGTGTGTGTGTGTGTGTGAAGGAATGCATCAGCTGTAAAGTGACTCCCTTGTTATTTTGTGACTTGAAGTATTGTGAACAGTGTATCGGCTTGCTGGTGTAGGGTTGTAGGAGTGGAAACATGACTCTTTGTGGGTGCTGTGATCCTTCATGAATAATTGAAGTTTCTTGGTGGAAAGGCAAGGAGGAGCACTGAGGACTGAACACTTTGGGATATTGAATGAACCAAAGTGTGCATACACTATGTATGTGTGTGAATGTAAAATATAAAAAAAAATATTAAAGCAGTAAGTGACTTTCTGATGCAATGATCAGAAAAATGAAAACAATGTCAGTTTGTGCTACTGTATGGCAGAGGCCAATCATGCACTTGCTCATACCCATTTATAAATAGGTCTACTGTGACCCAGACTCCCTTGGTACAATCACAAAATGAACAGTTCTCTTGCCAAAAGACATTAAGCATAAAGTCTGAGTACAAAATGTGAGTGTAAAAGTAAAGGATAGGAGCAGAAGGGAGAGTCTTTGCTTGAAATAGATCTGAGGGTTTGACTTGTGACCTTAACCACCTCTCAATTCCACAGTAAAGCAAGACGGCTCCACCACACACACGTGCATTCAGTGGCACACAAGAAGGTGAAAAGATTCAGCTCTTACAGTTTGTCAAAACATGTCATGCACCTCAATGTACTGGCTCTAGGCAGAATTTCCATCTTAAATGAATATATGTTTTCGAATGGTAGAATCACGAGCATCTTTTGGATTAAAATACTCACTCCGGGCTAAACTAGATAAGATTTTGACACATTATGAGTCTTTTCACTAAACTTCTTATCGTATGGGCTTCCTTTTTAAGTGCTCTCATGATAACTGTTTCGCTATTTTTTCTAGAACACACTGCACTTTTGTGGTTTTGTTTTGTGACTCCAAGATGTTAGTACAGCATCTGTTGACAAGCTCACTTTAGTACCCCTTTGTAACACAACTCTGACCCCTCAGTAACCTCATAACCCTGGAGGTTTGCCCTGTCCCCTTATCAGGTCAAAGACTCATCAACTGGACAATTTCTGTTACAACTTCCTCCCTTTCCTCTCATCCTGGTAAAGTAAAAATGTGACCTTTTGCAGAACGGAAATTAGGATATTAAAAAAAAGTAGAAATATGGACAATAAATTAATGATAGACTGTTGATTGTTTGCATTTCAGAAGAAAATGTGTGTGAGAACTGGAAGCTGTGGGCTGCTGCTGTTATTGTGTGTATGTGTATGCTGTTTATTTTTTCTGCCTCCCTCTGATTGGCAGTTTATTTCTACTGCCTCTTTCTAATTGGCTGATATTTTTAACAGCTTGTCTTTGATTGGCTGGTTATTTTAACCCCCCCCCTGTTTACCTACCTCTTTCAACTTTCCCTTTCTGATTGGTTGTTTTTTAACTGCCTGTCTCTGATTGGCTGGTTATTTAAACTGTTTTTCCCTGATTAGCTGTTTCTTTCAACTGCCTTTTTCTAAATATTTGGTTATTTTAGCCACCTCTGTTTGAGTGGCTGTTTATTTCAACTGTCTCTTTCTGATTGGTTGTTTATTCTAGGCTGATTACCTCTGACTGTTTGGCTGGCTATTCCCCCTCTCTGACTGGCTGGTTATTTTAACTGCCCCGCTCTGATGGTCTTTAGTGTTTCCTCACTCTGGTTGGCCTTTGATTTTCAGTTTCCTTTTCTGATTGGCTGGTAATTCCTGATTTATACTCTTTGATTGGATGGTTATAATAACAACCTCTCTCTAATTTGTTGTTTTTTTCAACCGAATTTCTTTGATTGGCTGTTGATTCTTGGCTGTCTTTCTCTAAATGGTTGTTTCTTTGAGCTGCTTCTGTTTTTTTGACAGCCTGTTTTTTTGCCTGTTTTTGACAGCCTGTCTGTGATTAGCTGGTTTATTTTCATTTCACCTCTCTCCAATTAAAGGTCTTTTTTGTCCAAAATATTCCTCATTGTGACGTTCTCACTGTATGGTGGACAAAGCTGGCTTCATTCAGAGTTAATGTACAGTTACTGTCTTTGGCTTTTACTTTGAAATTCTTAGTTTCTTCTTAAGAGAATTGCTCCATGCAGGCTCTCACACGGTTTTCATCAGTTGTTATCAGGTACAAGCATTTTAAATGCCCCCTGCCAGTCTTTGGGGGAAAGGTCATGACTGACCATTCCTTAATCTGCAAACATACCCACACCCAGAACACAAATAAAACAGAACAAATAGAAACTAGTGATACAAACATTTCAAAATCCTCCATGAATTAATGAACATGATCAAAATGTCAGCATTCATCTTTTTGCCTTTATAGCTGATACTTTTAAAGATCAACGAGTTAGTCAAGGAGCTCTCGGACTGAAATCATCTGTCTGGCCATCAGCATACCAAGACTGTTTACTCGCTGCTCTGATATCTGCTTCAACAAGCAATTTCAAGGTATTCATTGACTCTGTTAAACACACAGGTGGTTTACAGGCTGAATCCTGTGTGCTGAGTAACGTAACTGTTTTGGACTTAAGCTTGTGCTTCATAAACACTGGGACAGTTGCAGATTATTTTTAAAATTCCAAAAATGATTATTAATCACTCAGCACTTATGGCAGCTGGTTGCATAAAATAGAACAGCCATTGTATTTCCCATTAATCACATCTGAATTAGGGGCTCTTTGGCATGTGTCAATATGAGGATGACAGATGTCACTCTCTTTGTGTCTGTCATTGTTGCATACAAATATGTGTATATGAGGGGCGATCAGTGCCATGTTAAATGGTCCATGCAAACTAAAATGGTCTCTTTGTAGGAGAATTGTGGTTTATTAAAAACCTGGGTCTGGTGTTCAATGATTTGGGAATACTTTGTAGCAAATCTGATAACATTGCTACAATAACATCCAAAGGGATCTCCCATGGGAAAGAAAATTAGCTTTCAGGCAAACTGACTGCAGTTTAGCAGATTAGCAGGCGGACAGTTGATGTTAAACCAAAGGGGTAAAATTATGATTATTCAATGCATTTTAGGGGAATTTTATCTAAGTTTGTTAAGCTGTTGCAATAAAAATTACTTTTGTGATATTTTAAGTGCTCCACATTTTATCCACGTAGGGCATGGCAATATATCAGACAAATTCGTTTATTTCGAATTTTTGTCTCTGCATGTGTGTGCAAATTGAAAATCTAGCTGTTACAACTGATCAGAATGATTATTATTATTATCTATACTGTGAAAGAGGCAGTACTTCATCTACACGGTGTAATATACACAGCAATGGTTAGTCAGTCAGGCAAGAACTGAAATTAACTTCCAACAGCCTGTATAAAATAGGAATATATTGCAGATAAAATGTGTTAAGGCAGACTGGAAAAGTGGAGGTACTAAAATGCCGCATCCAAATGTTTCAGATTGTATTACCCCTGTTTCATTTAAACATCTACTATAACAAAACATTTAACTTGCGGGCAACATCGACCTACTTCCTGTTAGGGCCTGAGATAGAGTGGCAGTGAAACATTTATTTTTAAGCTGCTTTCTGTAGCCTGACAGGTAGGAAAGAACAGACTGTGTCCCCCTGAGGATTGGGCCCTCCTATAGAGGGACTACTAGACTACTAATGTTACACACAGTCAGTGCAAGACGAGCGGGCTCATTTTACTAACTCACTGGACGTGTACTGACACACTGGTTTTGTACTATTTGTACTGTTTTTTGGGATGGAAGCCATAAATATGAAGTCTGGCTTAGCTTAACATTAAGACTGGAAATGTGGGAAAATAGATAGCATGGCTCTGTCAAAAGGTAAACAGTCTTTGCTGGTTGCCCGGCAATCTCATATGTAAATCCCTTGGATATGTAAACTCAATTCATCACCACAATGGGCAATTTTTAAAAATTCAGTTTTTGTACCAAATAATGATGATTTTGATAGTGAATTTTGTTTTTGTTGAACTAATATATATGTATATATAGATGAATGCTACCTAATGTATATTTTTCATATGCAACTCACAATGAGAGTAGGGCGCCCCTTGATGCCACCATCAACCAGGGTAGCTGTTTCCCCTTTTTTTCCAGTATGCTAAGCAAAGCTAACAAGCTTCTGGCTGTGTAAGGTCATATTAAATGGAAAAGCGTTGAAGTGTAACAATCCTCCCAAGATGTTTAACAATACCTTTAATCTGGTGCTATTATTGGGGCAATCATGCTTGGTTCCCACTGGTGAATCCAAGTCAAGTATGTAAATATGTTTTATGCATGTATAGCAGATTTAAATTCACATGCACAAACATTATTGACTCTTGATGACCTGGGATCATGTTTGCTGTGCATCTTTGCCCAGCATTTGTACAGATAACTTACTTGCACACTCTGTTAACCTCTTCTTCCCACCATGTGACTTTAGTGTTTACTGTGGCTTCATAAGATCTAGCTGAATCACGACCTGACCATTAAAGCTTCTCAAACAATGTCTTCAGTCATGTACCTCTGCTCAGCCACTATCTCTAATTTAGACTCTGTTATGAAAACAAGTGGTAATTTAGAAACATTATTCTATAATTAAGCAGTGAGCCACGAGGGGCCGTGCTCTGCAGTGGGTTTGGAGCAGCTCAGAGGCGATGCAGGCACAAGGTGAGGCAGAGTTTAATGTCTGTGAAGAAACGACTCAGATGATTTTCTGCGCTTATAACACGAACGTCTGCAAAACCTTAGACTATGAATATGTTTTATTGTTAAGCAGAATTTTGACATAAAGCCAAAGCTGTATTTGGCATCAGAGAGCACCAATTATAGAATGAGCAAAAATATGTGCTCTGAGCCCAGAGCCTGGCTTAAAGGTTTCTCTACTTTTCTTTGTTGCTGTTGTTGCTCAGTCATGCTAGCCTCTATATTTTGTCTGTGCAGAATATTATTTTTCTCTCTTTTATTTCTTGGAAAGCTAACTTCCTGCAGCAGCACCATCTTTGAGTCACTAGAGAGCAGCTTGTTATTTAATCAATACTGCAATAAAGAATACTAAAAAGATTCTGATGATAAAGAAGTTATTTTTATATTATTTAGAAAAACAGATATTAAATATTGAGTATCTGATCTAAACTATGTTGGGGGACCTGAGATTTTTTGTATTATAAAACAAACTCAATCAGCTTCATATATGCTGATTCAGTGTGACATGGGTGTCATATAAACAGAGCCCGTGAGTATTTGTGGCCTGTCATAAACACCACAGACATTACAGGCCTCTAGCTTTTAAAGAGAGGTGGTGGCAGGGTCACAGGAAAGTACTTTCACCTCAAAGATTCTTGACCCATGAGCTCTACGAGTTTCAACCAGGCAGTCACCTCTCCTCAGGTCTGCCGGCACCAGGCGCCAATAACTGTCCCAGAGGCTCCGAGCCTTTCCAGATCCATGCGTCTGTGTGTGTCTGTGTGCTGTGGAGAGAGGGAGAGAGTGTTTGTAGTGGGAAGCAATAAATCAGGGAAAGACGGATGAGCAACAGGTGGGAAAACACTAAGGAGTGAGGCTGGCAGTGGGAGAGGTAGGAATGAGAAGTGATCAGGAGGAAGTGGTGGAAAATTGGGAATCCGGGAATAATGGTGAGGAGAAACAGAAAGAAGACAAATGGGGAACACATGGAGAGATGTAAAGATTCAAAGGGGACAAAAAGGTGAACAATGAAAACTGGCTGGCTGGATGGGAGCTGACGTGGATGTAGAGATAGCTACAGGTTGTCACTGCCATTCATTTCATTTGATTAAATGCTAATTTTGATCACAACAATAGTTACATTTTAGAAAAGATCATTAGTGCATACTTCACAGTGAGAGGTTGAAGAGGATATGTTGCCACTATGATAAGAAGAAGAAGGCAAAACTGCAGGAAGCATTGACTCAGGGAATAGCCTATCTGTCTTACCTTGAAAATAAAAAAAAAATCAGATGGATTTGGTGTAATCTCACGAACCGAAGTTAAACAGCACTGGAAGGTTTGTTGTAATTCAGCCCACACTTTTGCGTGACTCTGATATTGTGTCTTCCCAGTTGCATAATAGTTGCCTGTAATTGTAATGATACAATCTTGTCTTCAGCTCCGGAGGAAATTAAAACTAATACTGCAGAGGTTGTCAGGCAGAGTTTTTGAATTAGTAACACCTTTAACATCCAGGTCTTAGTACATGCTACAAAAGGACAAAAGTCTCAAAATGTGTGTGTGTTTCCTCTCACAGTAACTCTATTTCTGTGTCCGGAAATAAAGCAATTTCTTTTTCCTTCTTTTTTAAAGAAATATTTTATTCCCAAATCAATGTCCCTCTTTTAAACTGCATCTTGTACAGTTCTGTCTTAAGATCTGTGAATTCATTTATCATACTCACACATTAAAATGCATCACATATTTGATAAAAAAAAAAATAAATCACCTTTTAGATTCATTCGCTTTCTGCATGTTTTGACCACACACTTCAACTCTCCTCCTCTTCGCAGGTCATCCAGTTGTTCGTGCTGCTTCGCTCCTCCTCCTCTCACCATGAGCTCCTGGGTGGTGAACAGGAAAGGAGAGCCACAGTACCGCCGGCACTTTCTGACAGACAACAGCATCTTTCACGGTAAATATTGGTAAAATACACGCATAGAGACACACGCAGCATAATGTAATGTAAAGCACAAAGCGATAACTGCATGTCAGGGGAATGAACAGTAGAGGGAGACTTGTTTCCACTGCTGTACGTCAAACACTCTTGCAGACAGCACAGCCAAGATATAGTCTTGTGTCATCAATAAAACCTCATTACTGTTCACTGGTACACAAAACCTGCTGCAAGCCACTGACTCACTGTGTGACATGAATGAGAAACTGTCAACAGAACTTCAGACAGGACATTTTATAAGAGTAAATATGAAATGTCTACTCTAGTAGGCTGCAACATCTACCTAATGTCTGACTGCATCAACCTGACTACACAACACTAGACACACACCTATTAATACCATTATGTTATTTTGGATGTGATTTATAAAAGTAGACAAAATGGTGTTTTTTTTCCTTTCCATTCTCCTCAAACCTGTAATGAATCAAGATGTTTACAGACTTCAATTTGATTCTGATTTATGAGATTTGAGGCGGTGAGGCGGATCGACCCGCCAGATAAATCAATGACAAAACTCTGATCTCGGCCTGCTACCGCTTGAAGCTTCACCTTGACTTCATACAGTCAGCGTCCACGTCCCACCTGCTCAGACTGTGTGCTACAGTGCTTTCTGCTTGTCAGTGAACTGTAGAAAGAAATCAGGCTTGACTGCTTCAGTGCCACAGCTGTGGATGATGGATTGACCCGACTGACCTGATTGATCTGTTTCCCCTTCTGTCATGCTTAGAAAAGAGGACATTATCACATTAATGGGAATTTCACCCATTTTCTGTCTTTGTAAATATATTCCTTCTTGGCAAAGTTACCTCTTCATCCAGAGTACGTGGTGAACTAATGTTGTTAAACTGAAAATGAATAGCCTACTGAGCATGAAATGAGAATATAGTTCAATAAAAATTACACCAAGAGTTGCACTCCCTTCCAATCTATTTCTAACATAGACAACATAGAATGAAGCATAGTATGATGCAACTGTATAATCTAAAGTTATTATGTTAGAGCTGATTACAGTACAGAGCAGATTGTCTGGGAATAAAGCCAGTCTGTTGTATGTTCACCAAACTTCAGATCCTGCTGATCTCTGTCTGTATTCATTCCTTCATGTCTCTGACAGATTGTCCTTTCTTGTCCATCAGGACCATGTTTGAAAACCTGTGCCTCTCCCTCTTTTCCCGTTGATTTTCCACATGACTTTGCTTCGTTCCTCACAGTTGTTTCCTGTCTTTCGTGACTGACAGACGTGAATGGCTGATGGGGTTTTTTGCTTGCCTGCATAAATCGGAGTGAGAAGCAGTCACTGTAAGGTAGTTTAAACCTGTTCCAGTGATCCTGCACACTAGTTGTAATGAACATACCCACACACTATTAGGTGTATATGTATATTTTACCAACTATATATTAGAATTTACAGTCAAATGAGTAACTTAGGTTATAGCACTGTGTCAGGAAAGAGATTTCCCACCTTCTTCCGTCTGCACTTTTCTCTCTTGTTTTTCCTTCCTGTTGCTTTTATGTTTGACAGGCAGGCACTGCTTCCTCGGTTTGCAGATGTGTACAGCTTGACGGCCCTCACAGATTTTGCCCCTAAACTATATTGCATTGTCTCATCATATGAACAAATAGTGAATTGACATTGGACAAAATATGCATACATATTACTCAGCAATCACCCGTGCATATCTGCATATGAAAAGAATATAAAAATACATTTTTTGTTTAATTTAATTTTTTTAAATATGTGTTTTAATTTTTTACGTAGAATACGAATGTGATCTTGTTAGATTGCTACTGACTAGTTTGCCTCCCTCCAAAAAAACTACACTAGATCTTTTTGAGTGAATATAAAGCATATGGCTGCGTTATATAATGTGTTGTCTTCCTTGAACACAGGCGTATATCTGTAGCGTCAGTCTGCGTCACTCACCAGGGTCCGATTTTCACCCATTTCAAGCGCACTGTCTATTCTATCTATCTATCTATCTATCTATCTATGTATATATATCTCTCTCTCTCTCCTGGTCACAGGCGAGTTTGAAGAAGGTTGACACTTACATCAAAGTGAGCAATCACTGGAAAAGCTCAAGTACTTGCTAATACACATCATGCACACGGAAAACACACACACAAACACACACACGTTCAGCATTGAACTGAGGGTGACACTGGTGTTCAGACATGTCTTTTTGTTCCTCCAGACAGCACTAATCGATTTGGTAACCTCTGCCTCTGGCTCGCACTGTGTGAACACATTGTGTGTGCTATTGTGCGTGCGTGTACGTGTGTGTGCCTATGCTTTACCACTCCGTAATTGTCCTGCAATCCCAAATTAAATGTCTTTAATGTGGACCACTGAACATGACTAATCTGGGAGCTCCAGACTGACCAAACTTTCATTAGGAAATTGACTCAACTAGGTTGATACACTTGAGGCTGGGCACGTACCACACACACACACACACACACGCACCATTTGAATGATAAAAACCACCCATTAATGAATGTTTACACAGCACTTGCGCTTCCCCACTCTCTCTCGGGACCCAGTACACGCACAGCAGAGCATCCCTCATATTTCAAGACACCCTTTTTCTGCTGTCTCTCTGAAGAAGCGTCGATACCTAAACTGAGACACATGCACGGAGGAACAGAGAGCGTAAAGTGGGTCATAGCGCTGGCATCCCTGCGCAATGGTGACTTTTTTTCCTCCCAAGTATATACACCGAGGAATAGCTGACCAAGAGCAAACAAACGGATGTGGCACGAGTTCATTTTCGGTGGGGGATACAAACTGTCACCAAACATCTGAAACAGACAGTCGGACAAAGCTGATGAAATGCCCAAATGGCCAACTCTGGCGGTTAAGCCACTGCTCTGTGCGCTATCACTCACTCTCGCTCACTCCACGCCAGTCTTAAGCTCTTGCTTATTAACAACCACTCTCCGCCAGTCCATCGAGCGCGTGAGAAATTGGCTTATCGTTTTGCTTCTGTGTTGCGCGCAGAGGAGAGGACGTGCGCGCAGGGGATGTGAGGTTTGATGGTTAGTGATTTCACGCCGCAGATCATACAGGGAGGTAGATGCTAAGAAGCAGTTTGTTCATGGGATCGCGTTTAATTTCTTTTTGGGCAGTTAAGTGACAGTTAACATGGCGCGCTTCACGTGAACGTCCATTAATCATGGAGAAATTGACTAGTCAGGCTTGTTTTGATGGCATTTCAAACCGCTACAACTAGGAGGTAAAAATGATGTCCAAAACGCATGGAGGGACCTTGTGAGAGCAACAACTCCAATCCTAAATGGCAGAACTTGAAGTGTGCAGAAATCTCAGTTTGGAGAAGGGTAAGTAGCTTTTTGTCGTTTGGTCATGTCCCTTTTCAGTCCCATATGGAGAAGATTACTGTGTGTGGTGCACGCATTCCTTTGGATGCCTACTGGTATTCATTGCAAGCAGACTGAAACCCATGCGTAATTTCTCCATGGCGCTTGTTGTTGTGGAGAAATTGCATCACCCACGCTGCTACAGACACTTGGAATCTTAATTGATGATTGTCAATTTGCATGACGGATTCATCGTGCAGTAATTCATATTTACCCACATTTTGGGGAACAAAACGTCAGAATTAATTACATATCACTCAGTGGAATTATTCTGATGTGAATTCATAAACTGAAGTCAGATTTTGTCAGTGTATGTGAGAGCTGCTGATGAAGAGCAGTGGGAAACTGTCCCTGGTGCTGAATATGCCCCTTGGTACTTGTCACTAGGGGGCAGAAAAGCCTCTTAATTCGTCGTTTTCACAAGACTGGCTCTGCCCTCGGTCCATATAGCACACAAGTGGGTATGTGCCTCATCCTTTGCAGTCTAGCATCCTCTGCACCATTCACAGAAATCAAACCATGCCTTAGATGTTTATAGGTTCAGTCACTGCAGCCGCTTGGCGGGAAGATGCCTTAGAGAATGACAGACCACATTGCATTACAACATGCCACAGCTCAGTAACAGAGGTGGATATGAGTGTCAGCAGAAACAGGAGCATCTTGAAACCAGAGAGGACATGTTAGCACCACTCAGAGCTTTGGGTTGAGCTTTGATGGCAAAATTGAAGCCCCAGCAGTCCCTGGGCTATTAGAGCAGCCCTTTTGCTCTAATATGGCGCATCCCTGGCACTTAGAAAGCAGGATGTGTCAAGCTGTCAGTCTTCATCCCTGTGGCGCCTGTTTTCCTTTATCAATGTGAGCGTTGGTGTGTGAGAGGGAGGCCCCTGCTTGCTTCAATGGACAAGAGGGCTACCACTTTATTCATTTTGGTTGCACTTGTACTAAGCAAAGTTGCAGGCGCCAGGAAACCCTCGCTGAGATGGAAAAGGAGAGAAAATGATGGAGGCAGAAAGGTTTGGATGAACATGCATAGCTGATAATCCCCTCCACATGGAGGAAATGGTTTTTCCATGTAAAATGTGTTTTTCCTCATGTGTCTCTCCTGTACTGATGATGATGAATCTCAGCATGCCCCCCCCCCTTGTCTCTGTTTCTTCCTTTCTGTCGCTCTAGGGCAGAGAAACAGCTAACAGACACCAGGGGAGGGAACATGCTCTCATCCTCACTGCTGTTCACTTCCTATTTTATCCCATTTCTTGTTATTTTCAATCTCCTCTCCTTTCCCCTTTCTATTTAACATTTTATTGGCACCAATTAAAATGCATCAGTCTGTAAATATGAGAGTTGAAAACTGCCAAAGTGCCAAATTCCGGCATCAAATGCCCGATTTTCCTGATTTCGATGAAAATCTTACATCAAATTTTGTGAAGAATGAGTTGAAATGAGCATAATTTTTGTATCAAAACTCAGGTAATACCAGGAAAGGGCAGGATGTTGAACCTCAACACTTTTATGGCAAAGACTGAGATAAATATTGAAAACTTTTACATGATCAGGTTGTTCCTGATCCTGACCAATTACACACACAACACTTTTTTATGTCAGCAAATGGCTAAAAATAAGGTATCTAGTTAAGTTTAGCTTGGACATTGGCAGTGAAACTCAATTTATGTCGCAAATTTTCAATCAGTGCCCAGCCCAGCCCTGCCTCTCCTCTCCTCCCTTTCACCTGTTGTAGCCAGATATCAAAAACGCCTGTCATATCTTACATCCCTCATGAACTAACTTCACAACTCCAATATCCATTTTTTTTCTTGTCCGCTTCATCCTGAGGCACCTTAATTTGCATTTACATAAAATTTCACTGGTGATTAGTTTTTTTGTATCTTTCTGCATGTTGACTTAGCTGCAGGCACATTGCATTAGTTCTAAGATGCGAATGTGAAACATCAGCTTCTTAAACCAACTGGGATTCTTCAGTCGGTCATTAGTATAAAGCTGCTGGTGGATGCCTTTTCCGTGTTTTATATACTGGTTTTTGAGCAAGAAATAGACCGCTCAGTAGTTAATAAGCCACCCAGAAACTCGGTGCACTTAGTAATGTAGCCAACACCTTTAGGCTTCTCCTGTGTCCCTAAATGAGGCACCAGGAAGGCAGTTGCTGCTTTTAATCTGAAGCAGTTGACATCAGACAGTTTGCTTGGCAGTCCGGCTCTGCTGGCAAAGATACTGTATCTCAATCCATTCACAGTCGTCGAGCCTGGTAGGAAGAGAGAAGAAGCTCGAACATTGCAGCAACAGTAAATATCGATATAAACTGAATGTGCACGTTAAACCCCCTCTCTCTTTCTCTTACTCTATCTTTCTCTCCTACTCCCTCTCTCACACATGCGCACACACACACACACACACACACACACACACACACACACACACACACAAGCTTCAGTTCCCTCCTTTGATGTCAGTATTGAACTCCTCCACTCGGGGAGGCCCCTGTAGCATCTTTAGTGAATGCATTATCATGCTGCAGTTGTCATGTGTTTATTTTTATTCCGGTGCCGCTGTACACTCTGCACCCCCGGGGGGACCTGGGAACCCATTTGTAGCATTGCTGACTTTAGCGCTGCCTTGAGCACTCTTAATTAGGCGAACTGAGTAACTGAGTGAGATAAGAGTGTGTGTTTTCCCCCCTCATTTTGCTCATTTCCCTATGCTTCCTAACCTTTATGTCTCTAATATGTAGCCACCCCCAAAATTTTTGACTTCTTCCGTTCAAGTTTTGTGTAATTAGTTTGCCTTAAAAGGTATATATGGTATAGAAATTTATCCCAGCAGTTGAGACTTGCATTCGTGCTGCTGTAGGAATGTGAAGCTTTGAAGCTGTAATAATGAGGAAACACTGCTGAGGATGAGCTGCCATTTTAATCAGCAAGAATTAACTAGCTAGTTGCTGCAGTGCTACTAAGGATTCCATGTATGTTTTTGTAATGTCTTTCATTTGTATGCAGTACATGTACAGTACAGAGACAAGAATAAGGAGGAAACATAAAACATGACAATGAAAAAAGTAGAACTGAAGGCTGAAACAAGGCTAGGAGCCTTACCTAGGTCTATGCTAGTGGCTTAGTCAGGCTCAGGGTGAGGTTATGGTTGAAAATCAAATTGTGACCAGATGAGGGTGGGCTATGGCATACCTGTAGAGGTGGAAAGGTGCAACACTTCATCCTCTGGAAACCAGGAATGCGAGGCTTGATGACTATCCATCCAATATTTGTTAAGATATTTCAATAAAGAACTATTACATCAAGCTTATAATGGCACTACAGGAAAAATAAGATCCCCAAAATCATTAGAGTACCTAGTCTGAGCAGCATTGGTGTCCATGACGAGCCAGAAAAGGTGGACTGACTGCTGACAGACCAACAGATGCAAATGGGCATTTGGTAAAACAGTTAATATTACCTTTGTAAATATATGGCTTCATTAGATAGAGAGATTCAACAAAAGACCCAGAGAGGATTTAAACCACAGATGTTGGAGTTCATGGTTTTAACCCTGCAGCCACCTGCTCTGTTTACATTTTGATCATAAGTAACCGCTTGTGTGAGTGATGACTGTTGTCTATGAGGAGTAAACACACAAGCAGCGTGATGTGGTCTAAGCAATCCAAAACTTCTCACAGAGGATTTTGGGTTTGTAAGGTATACAAATCCTGTTTCCCTCCTGTTGTCAAACTTAGTTTCTTTAAACCATGACTGTGTTTTTTTCCCCCTGAGTATATTTAGTTGACTAAACATAGCCACAAATATGCTGTATGGTTCATTTTTGTTGTGGTAATTTTGGAAGATTTGGAAGGCACGGACGAAGCATCCTGCCCGACAGGGGTGCCAGATCAGAAAATGCTCATTTTGGATCACATTGGAAGGCAATTAAAAACAACCTGTTTTGCTATTTAGGTTGTTGAATAATGTGATTCTTCCTGTTAGTGACTAGATTTTACTAGTGACTGTGCTGGTCATGTGACAAGACATGAGACATCTTTTCCTCTTATTCTCCTTTTTCGCTTTTGGGGTTGAAGCCCTGTTTACATGTGGTAAATTCATGTTTTATCCATCAGCATTTAACACACTGACCTCTACACAAACTAGCCAATGAGCTTCACTGTGACTGAGTGCCTGGCTTCACTCCTTTCTCTGTGCACTCTGCATACTTTCCCATGTTTTTCCTTCCAATGCTGCACATCAGGTTGATTAGAGACTCCAGCTGTCCCACAGGTATGAATACAAGCATCTATCTGTGTTAGCCCTGACTGGCAGCTGAGTGAGACCATTTTCGTACCCTCAACCTACAATGCATGCTGGGAAAGGTTCCATACCTCCACGACCCCGAGGAGAAACAAACAAGGAGGTAAAATGGACAAATGAAACATCACTTTCTTATTTGTTCATCACGCTTAAATAAATATGACTGCACATTTATCAGTTTGCTGGCCATTACACTGGCGGAGTAGCTGTTGGAGTTTAGATTTTGCCAAGGCTGAAGCTCTGTGGTCTGTGCTTTTACAAATGTATTACCACCATGTGTCCCACCATGGTGCAGCCTGATTTCCCCTCACATTTATCTAGAAGTCATCATTGGTCACAGAGCTGTGCGCACGACTAAATTTATTTCATAAGCTGTTGAATGTCCTGAGAGGAACAGTGAAACAGGGTGGAGACTGGATGACATAACCTCAGATTTGGGAATATATAAGAAGAAGAAGATGTGATGGGATTACATGAGGTGTCATTAGTGTTTGTCATCTTTGGTTTACACTGGTGGATTGATATAAAAAATCAGGCTATCTGGTGTTATTTTCCACCATATTTGTGCAACTTGTTTTGCATTTGTTTGTTTGAAGATAAAAGGGTTGTTTAATTTTTGTGTCATTATGGTTATTTTTTTTGTATAGGGACAATTTGCATATGGACTCGTTTGTCTTATTTGCACTTTAAAGACATAAATATGTTTTTTCTAAACATGCAGAGGAGAACTGTAGAGTTTTCTTAACTGTCCTCTATCAATTTCTATCAATCAACAAATGTGATATTTATTCTACTACTGACAGCATATTTAGGATGATGCATATTAATATTTGGAGTATTTATTATATTTTGGATATCTTTCATCTTTAGATACCTCAGCCACTGTCTGTTTCACCTGTTGCTGCTTTCAGGGGACTGGAGGAGCTTGTGTGATGGCTCATTACTGAACCCTGCCCCGACTCCACCTGTTGATTCTGTATCACTCCTGTTACTACAATGTAATCAGCCTCTTTTCCATTTTGTGTTGAACTGCACTGGTTTGTGCATGCCTGTGATCAACAAAAAGGACTGGTTATGTTGATTTGTGCCTGTGTCTGGGGATTTTCTTTGCATTTTTAAGAAAATTAGTTTATTTTAGTTATTTCAATTAAGTGAAACTGCAATGTTTTCCAGAAAGTATTCTTTTGCTTGTGCTGTTTATGACTCTTCCTATAGTAGATGAACACACAAACATCCCACATGTCAAGCCATTAAACCTTACTTTTAGTCATTTAGTCATGCATTATCATGAATGTTATGTCATCGTTATCCTTATCCTCGTATCCAACTGGTTGACCTTAGTGAACCCGGCTGATATGCAGAGACACACATCTGCTGCTCTCCCCTCCTCCCTTGCTCTTCATAATCACCCTATAAACTACACAACAACACTGAAATTGTTAAATGTTGAATCTAAACCAGTGCACCAGGCTTGGATGCTGGCAGCAGTAGCAGCGGCAGCTTTTGGTAGACCTGTGAACAACAGAGTGAGGTGGATGGGACAGCTGGAAACGTGTGTGTGTGTGTGTGTGTGTGCATTCAAAGAGAAGACAGTTGAAGGTGCTGCCGCAGATCAGAGGACAGCACAGAGGAGGATGAACAGCAGGAGTTTTGGGGTGCTTGCTTGTTGTTTGGAGAGTGGAGACTTTCTGTCTGAAGCCGGTCTGGGTTGTTTGTCAAGTCTGATGTGAAGAAAATCAAAAGTCTGAGTTTTTTATTTATTTTAGCCTCAGTTTTTTTTTTTTTAGCTACAGGTGGAGCTGAGTGTGTTGCATACTGGGACTGAGCTGAGGAGGACTCCCACTGGCTCCTCATATTCTGCACAGAAAATGGAGGAAATTTACTCTTCTCTTTTTGCTCCCACTGCATTATCTGCTCATAAAGTACGATCCAACTTTATTTATGGTCCCACTGAAAAATCGGCTGTGTTAACTGTAGCGACGCTCCTGGCACGTAATGTCTACCATATTGGTGGCACTGTGGCTGTACCACAGAAATGCAGGCTTACGCAAATCGGTAAGTTAACGTGTTTGTCTTTGTGTGTGTTTGTCTTTGTGTGTGTGTGTAAACATTACAACTCAGTGGGCCCTACAGAAGGAACCTCATTTAAACTAACACATATCAGTGAGTGTCATTTTTCCACTGCATTTTCCACCCTTCAACCCTTAAATTGACATATCTTGTCTAAAACACTCTTGTCCTTATGTGCAGGTTGTCTTCTACAGTGTTTGGACAAACACACTGAATATTGAACATATTGCTTGCTGGGACTATTTTTAGCACAGGAAAAGAGCAGGAGCTTATGTTTATGTATCAGAATATCCCCAGGATGATTGAATTGCTCACTTTCTGCTACCATACTGTATGAAGCCTTAATGAGCTGTTGCTCATTACACGCAAGAGAAGACTTGTCTTGTTTATGGACTGATTTCTGTGTGTTTTAGCAATAATTTAATAATTATATTGTAAATGTCATTCACTTTGTCCTATGGACATTCAGTCAACCAAAAGTGAATCACATCCTGATTAAACTTGAGCAAACAAAACAAACCTCCAGGACACGAGAGCTAACAAGCAGTAGCAGAGCAGTAAGTGAAAGATTAGGACACCACACCTCCATTCAGACACCTTTGTTTTTGTTTGATTGCTGTGCTTGTTGTGTTTCATCAACAGTGGAACTGGCTTGGACGGTTCGGGCGGTGTTGCCTTATGTCACATAAATAGTGCATGAAGGATCAGGCAGATGCTGCTGAATATGAATTTTTGTAGTTATGAATAAATTATGATAAATCTTTGGACCGTGGTCTATTCCAGCCTTAACCCGCACACCAAATCTTAACAGAGATCTCATGCAGCACCCTTGAAGAATTGCAATATTAACCCTAACTGATTATAAACTCATAAAATGAAGCTGAGAGGCGTCATGGTGAAATTAAATATGACAGTAAAGATTTGAAATGATGAATGAAAACTGCTGTTGATTCTGTCGGTTTCCACACCAGCCTGACCTTTATTGTATGGATCTAAGTGAGGACAGGCTTTGTTCATCAGGCTATCACAGAGGCGTCTATCTATCACCTACCCCATTAAAATATGTTTGAATTGCCTGCACCTCTGTGACAAGACAAAGCTTTGATCTGCTCTCTCTGCTCTGCGCCGACAGAGATGATGAGTTTTTTACACGTGCACATGCATGCATGCACACAAACACTCCAGTGTATGTGCAGACTCTATTAAACTCAAAATAAAGGGAGCCAAAAAGGAGGGGTTGGACAGAGAGAAATATGCTTTACATTTTTTTTATTCTTTTACCTAGCTGAAAATCACATTTTTTCACACTTGGATGGAGTTTTTATGTATGGCTGTGACACCTTCTGTGTGAGGTTGTGAGGAGAGAGCTGGCAAAGCACTGATAGTGTAGTCACAGACAGCAAAGAATGAAGACCGACACCTGGTTATAACCCGCGTATAAATTTTAGGTGGGATGAAAAAGGCATTGGATTCACTTTGTGTCCCGCAAGATACATACTGGAATTAAACATTCAGATTAAATTGTACATTTAAATCGTCCTGCTGTCCTTCTTTGAACATTAATGCATGTGGGTGGAAAAATGCACAAGAGACGGGAGAGTGGATGAGAAGGGCACTGATCATTTGATTCTAACATCACTGGTCTTTTGAGAGCCACTTACATTAGTTCTCATCTTTGATTACGAGGCTGCTTCCCCTCTCCCAGGCAGATATTAACCCAGCTACCTCCTCTCCTTCACCCTAACTAGATTTGAGATTTGCCTCTTCGTGGTCCCTATCGTGCTGATGGAGATTAAAGTGGCTGGGTAACGCCTGCAGAAATGTCAAGGAGTAGCAGGGATAGATAGACGACTGAAGAAAATATGAAAAAAAAAAACCAGGAGAACCAACAATAGTGAGAATGTGGTGCTCTTTAAAGTTGTCTTTCGTCACAAAGAAACAGAATCAAGATGCTCGACTGATACCTGCGAATGTCAGCTCCCTATTTCTGAAGAGCCGCTTCATGTTGCCCGTTGAGCTGGAGTTAAAAATGCAGACTTCTGTATTCTCTTTTAGCTTCTTCCTGTGAAATATATCTGACTGCCTCTTGGAAAAAAAACACTTTTATATATTTATACTCCAAGGGAATTGGTGGAGAATGTGCATGTACTCCCTAGTGATGGCAAATGGTGTTTATTCACTTTGGGCCTGATTTATGATGTTAGGTATCTGAGCACCGGAGAAGTGTTGCTAGTCTGAGTCATGGATTTTGTAGCCTGAGACGGTGTTAGATCGAACACCCAGAAGAACGTGTGTGTTCACTGAAGCAGAGACTGTGGATATGATCAAGACTACAGTAAAGCCACATTTGACAGTGACCGCCATTGAATTCCAACGTTAATGAAGCTTGAATTTCAGAAGTGAGATAAATAATGCAACATGGCCTATTTTCTGGCATCTGATTAATTCTTTTTCCCCGAGTCTCTGCCTCTCTGTGTCTTCAGCGTCCCATTATTTTCTGCTGGTCTGACTTATTCTCACAGCAAAAACATTATGAGCACATATGAGTTTGTGTATATTCTCACAATGTGATAAATGTAAGTAAATATAAGTAAATAAAAGTAATTTTTGTGACAAATGACTTGAGAGCAAAAGTGAACTTAAAGCACTATGTAGAAAAAAATGTCATACAATAAAGTAGAGAAGAGCAGAGAAATTACATAATTAATGATATTAAATTATACAATGTAGCATATTTTTCTGAGCCACAGTCATCCTCAGAAACCAGAGAAAACACCCTTATTTATTATTATGTGACTATGCACTTTTCAGCTCTACAAAGCTTTTCAGTATCTTTAATCTTGTTTTGAGTTTCTGACCAATATTTAAGTATTTTGCCTCACGCTCACTGCTCTCATCAATGTAAAAGACCACCCGTTGTTTGCCACATGTCTAGCACCGAACAGCATTTAGAAAAACTCAGCAACTAGCTGTTGATCATAGTGGCAGATTTAGCAGCTAAACACACAGTTATTTCCCCGAGTAAGTAGATGGAGACCAAAAACAGAGCTAAAACAAGAGTGGATATTGGAGTTACATGAATTGATTGGACAGAAACACACCACCAAATGAGTAATAATCTTACCCTGTGTCTGCTGGATGTTTAATGAGCAGATGATAGTTCACATATTTACTCTTTTAACTTAAAAGGTTATAAAGTGTCTTTACAGCTTGTTTAACTGCACCCAGCAGATATATTATGTTATACCATTATATAGTTAAGTTCATTTCACTTACAGTTACTTTTTTTTGCCATTTGTCTAACATAAATTCAGGCATATAAACTGGGGTATGCTTTAAAAGGTGACCTTGTCCAAATGTCAATCTTGGCTAAAATCACTTTAGAATACATCCATTTCACCCACTGCAAGAAGTAGCAGTTATCTGGACATTTGTGTCCGCGTGTGTTTCCATGTGTTTTAAATGGGGAGCACAAGTCTGTGGGAACATAGGGCCGTGGGCACAGAGATGCACTTCATGAGCTGATCCATATCAGGACACCACAGTGGAGACTTGTCCTGGAAAAGGTTTTAAGGTCCTGCAGGAGTTAGACCCCAAGTTTACTGTTCTATTTACGTGACCACTTGTTTCTCTTCCCACACACTCCTTTTTGTTATCAGTAGAGTAGTTTGCTTAACCATGAGTTTATTCATGAGTTGTCATGGACCTCGGGAATTCACAGGGTTAATGTGCGTATGAATGTGTGTGTGTGTAATATCATCCCTGGAGTGAGCGTCTATGACTCAAAGAACTCGTTGAATATTGAGAGCAAAATTTGTGTCATTGCTAAGCCTCTCCTCAGGACAGAGAGCCTGTTAACAAGTACTCAGCACAGTGTGTGCTCTGTTAAGTACACTTAAGTATGTGTTTTGGATCTATGAGAGGTTTGACTTTAGTTGTCTTTGAAGATAATTACCCGGGTCCTCTCAGAATATGCGTTTTTAGATTTTTGTGTGAGCACATGTGCGTGTGTGTCCTACAGGTGTATAAAAGATTAAAGATGTACTACAAATTAAGAAGATTTTGTGTTTTCTCATTTTTCCCAGGTGCCAATGGCTTGTTACAGTTTGTATCTTAACACCCTGAAGACTTTGAGTCATAAGGTTCCCTCTCCTGATTTTCCATGCTTGTTGTCTAACATGGTTTTGATTTTATGCAGTAATGAACACAGCTGATCACAGGCATTTATATATGTAATCGTAGGATACAATCACCTATGTCTTAACCATGAGGGATTAAGGTTGGTAGTTTCTGTAGATTATGCCACTGGTTAATGTCTGAGTTAAAAGGCTTGTAGCTCACATGTTCACAGCCAAACTAGGGTGTGTGTCTGTGTGTGCTGTTTGTTTTCAGTCTTTGTCTTTGGGCCTTAAAGTGTTTGTCACAAAGGATTCCCATTAAAGGTCAAAGAGGCGTATGATTCCTTGCAGTCCTCACCGCCCTTTTTGGCAGTTTGGGAGTACACCCAGTGAGTTGTCGACAGATACCTTAAAAAGCTCGTGGTTGTAAGCAGTCGTGTTGCCTGGTGTTACGTAACCACGAGGTATGCATATGGACAGTTGGGACGAGTCCCTACCAATATTTTGGAAGGACAGAATTGCCTGTACAAGTATCCGGACCCAGACCTACAACCAAGTTGTTTATTTACTGAATATTCATACATTTTGATAGAGCAGACCCCTTTTAGTGGCAATTTTAGCCCTTACAGTGCTGTTTTGGCGGCCCAAGAAGCACGCATTTTAATTGCATGTCTTGTAAATCATCTGAGGAGATGTTGCTCAGCCAATTGAATCTGTGCATTTAGATAAGCATTGTGACTAGAGTCAAATGCACACACAAACACACACATAAGCAGGGGAGGGACTAGACACAAAACAACAGTCAGAGAAATAAGTGAGTCAGAGAAAAGTAATTTCACATGGCGTGCTCTAAAAAGAGGTAAACAGTGCAAGCAGAGCTTTGACTCAAGAATGAACTCTTGCATGTTTAGTGCTCCCACGGTTATGTCAAAACCAGCATGTCTCATAACCAAGACCATGGCGATTATCAATAGCAGTAATGTAAATGCTGATAGGTGGGGGTAGGTTGTTTTGTCCAAACCAATGTTGAGACCATGAGATGAATGCAGCAGATCTTTGTAAAGCATGTTTTTTATGTGTGTTCCTGGCACGTCACCGGTTGTTAAACATAAAGATCAGTATACCTGTCATGGCAACTGCAACTTACTTTGTGACGAGAGTTACACACATGTCCTCTGTTGCTCTTTGCTGTCAAGGTTATTCTATTTGGACTCGATAGATCAGGAATCTGGAAGATAACAGCATTTTAAAGAAAGGGAGGCCTAATAAAGAGGTGCATTATGGGAAGCTATTTTTAATGTTGTTGTCTGTTGTGCTTCCTTCGGCTTCATGTAAGTGCATTATTAAATCACTGAAGTACCCATTTTAATATAGCGATGATATCTCTTTCCCGTGGGAAATGTATGATTGCTCCTGAGCATGGAAGGCCGATCATATTGAAGAAGGAGGTTTAAGTGTTCTGGATAAAGAATAAAACTGGGAATAAACAAGCCATGTGTAGGTATTTTCCATCTTTTGGCATAGATTGTTTTTCTTCAGCACCAGTTTGAGGCTGTGCATGTGCCAGGAGCAGAGTCTGTCCTCCTAGCTGAAGGACAATCCCCTGATCAACTCAAGAGTGCTTAAGAAAGTCTCATGAACACTCAGCAGAGAGGAGGCTGTAGATGTGACAGTGCTTTTTGTTGTTACTATAGTAGCTACTGTATATATTGGCTCTCTTTTCACAGCAGTGCCATAATTGTTGTAGTGCATCTTTCCCACTCTGTTTGGGAGAAGTGTAAATGATGAGTAAGAGTCATCATCTCTGGTTTTCAAGCTGTTTATTTACTGTGAAGACAAATGATGAGCTATAAAAATGAGCCATAAATGTGGACTGATCCATGTAAACATAGACATACTGAATGTATACACGAAAACACGTGCTACATTCATTCTCAGCCACACACAATGCACACACAATACACACAAACAAATGCATGTAAACACACGTGCATGCGTGCGTTCACACACTCCACTAATGAGCATGGAAATCTCGCTGTCTCTCTGCTGTCATCCCCGTCTGTATCCATGCCACCAGCTGTCAGAAAAAGAAAAAAGTTTGAAGTTGTGTCTTTCATCCTTTCTCGATGCTGGACAGTGCCAGGCAGTCAAACACAAAGTCACTTCACCATCATCTCAGTCCCTCTGATCTCCTCTTCAGAACACTCCACCATTATTTTCTGTCTCCCCTCCATTTTTCTGTTCATTTCAGGTGTCTTTAATTAAACCATGCTTACATATGAACACCAGAGACTGAGTTTTCTCATCCAATTGTGTGACGCACATACGTGCTGTACATACCATAATGCATTATGCATTGCAGGAAAAGAAGGAACAGTTTTTAACAAACCATGACACAGTATGAACAACACCATGCTACTGAATTTTTAATTAAGTTAAGTCCAGTTAAAGGGCGAATTCACCTAAAAATCACTATTAACTTCCTCACTTAACTCTGGTGGTCTCTAGCTATGCCAACTGTAATTTTTGTGACATTTGTTTGATGCACAGCAAAGTCAGCGTTCCCATTTCTCTGAATACTGCACAAACCTACACTTGATACATTCAATTTGGTCTGGTTTCTACAGAAGAAATTGTTCCAAACTGTTCATGATGGGGTTTGTGGTTCATCCAGATGAGCAGTGACACTGATCCTAAAAGATGTTTTGCATTCATTTTTTAAAATGCCATTTTCAATGCAAAACGAATTACATTCACCCCTGTTGTGCTGGGAAAGACGCTGAAATCACAGAGACAGATTCCTCAAAACCCAAGCGCTGGCAGACGAGCAGCCTTTAATGTAGCCCAGTCCACCTGCTTCTGCATGATTTAGAGATTTCCTCTGGAACAGCCTACAGGCCCTCTGTGAAACTTGGAAAACACAGAGACACACATTAGCTCTGCTTCTCTTTATAAGATCTCTCTCTTCCTACCTTCTCTCCATTGCTTTCAGCAGCAGGTCAGTGGGCAACAGAAAAGCAGCCCTGTGCGTTCACACAGTAGCATCTCTGTTGCAGTTTTGGACTCTGACCCACATCAGCTGCTGGCTGCTCCACTAATTGTGCGACACCATGACACTTTGCCTCGCTTCTTCCTGAGAAAAGACAAATAAAGCCGGGCACCTGTTCCCTTTGTGCCTTATTATGGTGCTTCGCTGACCCCAGTGTTTGTGGTTGTTTGTTTTTTTTTTTCTTCTGCAGTGGAGCGATGCATGAGTGTGATGCAGTCCGGGACACAGATGGTGAAGCTGAAGGCGGGATCCAAAGGGCTGGTGAGACTCTTCTACCTGGATGATCACCGCTCCTGCATCCGCTGGAAGCCCTCACGCAAGAGTGAGAAGGCCAAGAGTGAGTATGCACGAACACACACACACACACACACACACACACACACACACACACACACACACACACACACACACATACACACACACTTTTTACCACTGTCTCCCTGTCCAGTCTCTTGTGAGCTGCTGCTATAGTTTATAAACATCGTAATTACACTTACACGATTAATTCTTTATGATTCGACATCATTAAATCATTCTACGCTGCACTGATGAAGTTGAAGGGAGACTCTGCTGATTAGACACACAAGGGTCATTTTACTCATCACAAAGAGTGGCACTCAAACTGTAAAAACATTTGTTCAATGTGTCTTGTGTGGCTCTGGTTGGAGCTTTTGAAGACTGCAAATTTGTAACAGCTGTAACAGAGCTGAGGGTTTTGAAAGACAGACATCTAACAGTGGACATTATGGGGTTGAAACAAGGGAATCGTTGGTTTCAGCTTTTTCAAAGCTCATCCCAAGCTACAGATGAAAAATCAGGATATCCTTATTTATTTGTCTCTTCGCAGTCTTACAACTTTATTGAAGTGCAATTCTAAATCACTGGAGTATTGCTTTAATGACTGAGATGAATCAGCTTACTTTGCTAAAACAGAATCTAAAGGGACAAAAACGCAAACAGACACATTTAGTTTAATCAACAGAAAATTAAAGAATCCTACAAGTCCCAAACATAATACTGAAAATGTCAGCAAAACATTTGCTGAAGATGTATCACAGCTGTTTTTCACAAAACTCCAAAACTGTTGCAGTTGTATGGTTATTTTGATTTTGAGGCAGCAGTTGATTGAGGTTAAGGGAAGATCATGGTCTCGGTTAAATACAGAAAAAGGCAGCAGTGATTTCTCAACCTTATGTTCTTCTGCTGCCTAAACTGACCACTAACAGCACTCAGGATGTGGATCCTCTGGATTAAAGTCCTGCAATTGAAATGTTGACTGCCCTTTTTAACTTGGTGAGTGCAACATTATCACAACGGCTGGAAATAATGGTCAAAGTGACAAAAATAAGACCTAAGTTAATTAACAATCAACTAAAACCATTCTTTAAAATTACATAAGAACACTAATACTTTTATTTTTTAGTTCATATCATGTCACAAAGTGCTTTGCAGATTGTTCTCACCTCTCCACCTCCACCCTCTTTAAAATCAGAGTCAACCACTCTGACAGGATTATCATTATATATTTCATGGCCCCCTCAAAGCATCATTGTCACTTTTGTACTCTGCTGGTTTTATGTATCAACCTACTGAAGCATTCATCTGCCTATGGACTTGTGGACATGTGTATAAAAGGCGGTATATATGTGTGTGTGTGTGTGTGTGTGTGTGTGTGTGTGTGTGAATACATTAGATAAGCCTCTTAGATCCTCTCCATTGACACGATTAAGAGAACCACACAGCTGCCCAGTTCTTTCTTTGAATGTGTGTGTGTGTGTGTGTGTGTGTGTGTCGGCTGCCATATTGTTCCTTTCAGCCAGAGCAAAAATTCAGAGATGAGGTTATGTAAACGGATGAGAGAACTGAGTGTGTTGGGGGACTGGACGGGGAGGGGATGATTTTAGAATGGATTACAGCATCACAAGTATTTGGGGATGGAGAGGAGTTAATTAAATAAAAAGATCTTCTTTAATCAATTATTTTATCAATTAATTAAATATAAAGGTTAGTTGTTCTGAGAAAAACAAGTTAGCGCACTGACGAGAGTCATTAATGAAACGTTTTAATTGAATGAATCACCTTTAGCAGCATGACAAACTAACGATTAAACAGAGGTGAGGAGACAGATATGTGATAAATATGATTATGTGTAAATATGTAGGACAGGACACAGTTCACTGCAGGCTATTTCTCTCTCTCCTAACAAAGAATCAAAGATAGCCCACTTTATGCTCCAATCTCATTAGGCTGTGTTACACTCTGAAGCCTTCAGGAACTCCTCTGTGTATTTTTACACACGATAGAAGAAAACAGGGGAAACAGTCACGTAACTTGGGTGATGATTACATTTTAATGCAAAAAGCTTTTTTAACATATATACATATATTACACACTGACTGATTATTGTCACTGTTTTTTGTTGCAGGATTACAGTGATAAAGCTGATGTTATGAATTTTTACTATTGTCAGAAAATTGTCGGGAAGGAATAAAGCCTGTATCTGTTTTAGTCTCTCAACACCATCACTCTCTAACTTCTCTACCCTGCCTGTGGCTCTCAGTTCAAACTGAAGAGTAAATCTTAAAAGACAGACATCAATATTTTCTTATAGCAGCCAGGCACTGTAGCAAACAGTACTGAAACAGCAGTACATGCAGTTTTTAATGACAAGAAAAGCGCTTCAGTTGCACAATAGATACTTACAGGGATAAATGTAATGCTTCAATGTATTTAAACATACAATAGCACAAGCCTCACTATTTAAGTTATATTTCAGTGTTACAAAAATCATTTATGATTGCCAGATTTTATTTTTAAGTCTGTTTGCCAATAATCAAACTGGTCTTTTCTTTTCCATCCCACCTCCATTCTCCGTCAGTCACCATTGATTCACTGTACAAAGTGACAGAGGGTGGTCAATCAGACATCTTCCATCGGCATGCAGATGGCAGCATCGACCCTGCCTGCTGTTTCACAGTGTACCATGGAAACCACATGGAATCCCTCGACCTGGTGACGTCAAATGCAGAGGAAGCCAGGACCTGGATAACTGGCCTCCGCTACCTAATGGCCGGGATCAGTGATGAGGACTCGCTGGCCAAACGGCAGCGGACCCACGACCAATATCCTTTGAACAGAGAGCTGCACACACATCGTTACTGCCCGCTGTGTCTTTTTGTGTTGAAATACAAAATCTAAATTTTGTTTAAATGATCTGTTTTTTCTCAGCTCACAAGGAAACACTTCAACAACAAATGATTTGCAAGGTTCTTTAATACACCCACTCAAATACACTCAAAACAAATATGCAGTACTACTGGGTGACATATTTTTGCTAGCCTTGTTTTCAACCCTTTGGTCTCAGAGAGTCTGGAGTGGTTGTGCACACTCAGTAGTTCCAAGGAGACCAAGACGAATCCAACAATGATATAATATCAAGTTGAAATACTTAAATTTAACCACTCAGATTTGATGTGAACATATTCACGTGATACATGCTTCATTTTTCTTAACGTGTGCGTGTGTGAGACATGGCTGAAGCAGACGTTTGAGGAGGCTGATAAGAATGGAGATGGACTACTGAACATCGAAGAGATCTACCAACTCCTCCACAAGCTAAATGTCAATCTGCCTCGCCGGAAGGTCAAACAGATGTTTCAGGTCAGAATATGAAGCCACTTCAATTTATTTACTACTCCATCCAAAACTTCATAGATAGTAGTCCCTATGGATAGGTTAACACTGAGGAAATCTAAAATTTTTTAATTAATAAAAAAGATTCAAACACTATTTTTAGGTATTTGAATGCACCAGCATAGCAGTGAATAGAAATTCATCATTATATCAGAAAAAGGATTTCTTTCATTTGAACACATTAAATTCCTTCCTTATAAATATTTTAGATTGCTGACGTCACATTATCATTGCATATTTTATTTTATGTGCAATTTGCGTGATTCAAATAAAAGTGTGAGAAATATTTCATATGTTCATACGTAAGGGAGACATTTTCAGAGGAAAAGGATAAAGTGGAGTGCGGAGAAGGTCGTTTCAATTTTTAAAACAGAAGTCACATTCAATAATCCTCACACAGTGTCTGCTGCCTCTCCTAATGTGGGTTATGGTGAGCACAGTAACACAGTGCAGTGTTAAATGACACAGACAATATTTAAGTTTTCACTTTTTTTTTTCTGTCGACCATGAACATGTTTGACTCGTCATAAAAATAGCCAGGCAGAAAAAAAAACAGGCCTGCAATGTTTAGACATTAGAGACAGTTTGGACAGTGGGTTAATGTTAACTTGAAAGTAAAGTACTCTGGCTCTGAACAGCCACTCGGAGCAGGAGTTGTGTTAGGTTGGACAGGCGAGGAAATACACTTAGTCTTGTATCACAATGATAATGACCAGGGAGACCCCTTAAGAAGGATGCTTGATATGTCACTGCAGTTAACTTTGGTTTTGATCTTTTTAAGAGTGGTGATGTTTCAAAATGTCATTATAAGACCGTAATAATATAGTATATACTACACCTTCTGTACCAAATGCTATTCTTTTCAACTTCTGGTTAGCTAATTGCATTTTATTGACCTTGTACTTGTAGACTGCACAACAGATTTGTGTTGTATGTTTATAGGGATGGAGGCAATATATAATGAAATAATCATCTCATGAGAAACTGGCGCATTTATCTAAAGACTCAAAGTGGGTCTCGTATTACGACCACAGGAGACCAGTCTGCTTAAAACTTAAAAAGTGACATTTTTTATCTGTTTTCATTAGATTTGGTAATCTGTTCAAACAGAGTGTCCTCTGAAAGCCTCATCTTCCCCATGACTGGTGGTTTAGAGTTGATACAGTGGATTTTCAAAGTTTTTATCTCTGTGTAACGGGCTAAGCTCAGATAGGAAATCTCATAAATAAATTTTTCTCTTTCCATTTAAGCATTGGCAGACAACTTTGTTGCCACCTGAACAGCTTGTGTGGATGCTTAAAATACCGTGTATCTGTGTGTTTTCTGTCCACACATCACAGTGATTTATCTTGCTGCTTGTGTGTAGATTCTGCCTGTGATCGAGTCCCGAATACGCACAGCGAGCTCATTACGGGAGCGTGATGGAGGCATTAGCTCGTATTATTAGATTTGGTGTGGAGTCGAATAGGCCCCCGTGAGATCCAGGTAATATGAGAAGCCGGATCCCAGCGAGCAGGCTGAGAACGGTGGCAGGTCAGAGTGAGCTGGGAACCATGCTCTGTGTGTGTGTGTCCTTAGGCAACATGTAGTGAGATATGAGGTCAGGGAAGAAAAAAAATTGGTTGCAGAGGTAATGTGTTTGTGTCAGAAAGACTGGTACAGTGTGTGTGTTTGTATCAGTGTGAACAAAACATGGCAAGAGTTGGAGAAAAAGAACAGATGGTCTTCTAATTTTAGACATGCATCGATATATTGGCAGGGCTGATATTGGCTTATTGCTCACAGTGATTATCGGTTTTGGGATATTTATTATAAACTGAATTGCCATTGTGTTTCACTTCATTCATTCAGTCTGACATTGAGTTAATGGTAGCTGATTTCTTGGTTAGAGGGAAGGTCATTTTGTTTTTGTTTTTGCCCTAACCAGTCAGGAGCAAGTGATGGATTCATCTGGCCATCGTCATTACTGCAGACACAGAAGCTGCAACAGGACAAGCACCTAAATGTTTTTTTCCACTTAATTTGCCTAAATTTCCACTTTTCTGTTGCTTTTGTCACCTGCTGATCTCTGATTGGTCTGATTGTTTTGACAGCTAGAGGCAGCAATTACTGGGAACAGTGCCACACACATTTGAAATGTGATGTGCTCAGAGGTTCAGAACCAGACTGTTGTATGTGTAAAAAGAAGCTGCGTGTGTGGCACAGACATGTCATCCACAGATTATTATTGTTCTCAAATATGGATGCCCATTATAGCTCTCCAAATTCAGTAAGGGTTCATTTCTAACCAGCATTCATGTTACATTTTCTGCTTATCACCACTTGTCAGGGGCATATCCAGGGAAATGTAAGTGGCCACCCCATTGTCCAAAAGTATGATTGGCTACGTGCGCAGTGTGAGCCAATCATAGTCCGAGGTGGGACAGAAAAGTCTGAACACACTGCTGCTACACCCCTGTTTTATAGTTTTGGTGTAGCCATCAACATGTAATTGCTTGAAATGTGTCACCAATGACTTTACATTTCCCTCACCCTTGCAGGAAGCAGACACAGACGACCAGCAAGGCACACTGACTTACGAGGAGTTCTCTGTCTTCTATAAGATGATGTCTCTGAGACGGGACCTGTTCCTGCTGATGATGGCATACAGTGACAGGAAGGACCACCTGACAGCGGAGGAGCTTGCAAGCTTCCTGCGCAACGAGCAGAAGGTGAGAGGTCACACTGGTCTCAGGTTAGAGCCAATAACATGCTCGGCCCCTGACGGTAAACCCAGAACACTTTTTATGACGAGGTCTCTCCAGTCAGACGTTTCAATTTGAGAACCGACCACAGAAAAGAGATTGATTATAATCCTATTCTTCCTTTCCTTAACATCTAACTCGCTCTGTCTCAGCTGTCTGCCCAGAGGAATCTGCTCCACTAAGCCAATCTATCACTCCTAAAATTGGTTTGTCTCATGGGTGCCCTTTTCTTGTTCTTTTCCACTTTTCTCTGCTGTTTTATTCTTTGTGTTTCTCTTTTTTCCCCTCTTACACTGCAAAGGTGTTGTTTTTCATCATGCTGTATTTACCGTCTCCTGCAGGCGATGCTCAACATTAATACTGTTGTGTGCTGCTTGTTTGACATGGCTGACAATTAACAGCAGCAGGGATTTGTTGGGGAAATGTCACATCAATTTGAGTTTGCACTAGGATTTAGTCAATGTTCTCTATTATCTTAGGAGTTGGAACCATGTGTTTACATATTCATCTTTTTTTGTCTCTAGATGACCAATGTGACTCCAGAATATGTTGCTGACATCATTGATAAGTTTGAGGTGTCTGATGAGAATAAACAAAGCGGTGTCATGGGGATTGAAGGTAACTTTCTTCTGTCTGTCTTTTATATATTTTCACTCTCCCCCTCCTTTATTTCATCTTGGGCTTGGTCATTCTTTCTCTTTTCCCATTGCTGTTGATGTCAACACCATCACTTTGCATATTACTAACCTTTATTTTGTTTTGATTGTTTGCTGTCCTCTGAAACCAGGTCTCCAGACCTGCTGGAGCATAATCAAACAGATTGTGTGACCAGTGAACTATATAATATTTGGTCAGTGTATGCAGTGAATACTAAATAATGGTGTGTAACGTGTGATTAATGATGAAGATGTTGATGGTGAAATAAGCTTTTATTTTTATGTAATGCAGACAGCTGTGCCCAGCTGACATGGAATCACAAATTCAAGCCAGATCAAGGAATCAGTGATTCGCTTCCAAGCATTATCTCCTACATAAAATAAAGAACCAGCTAAAACCAGCATCTTCCATTTTCCTCCAGACCAAACTTGAACACATCAAAACGAAACAGCCTTTATTTTTTGATCATCTGCACACCAGAATATTGCTCTCGAATAATTTAATTGAAAATTGACATCATAGTGTGTGCAGCACAAAAGAAAATGGGGCTCACTTTGCACTTCAGACAGACTCTGAATATTTATGAACCTGCCAACCTCAAAGATCTTTGGCTTGTAGTTAAGCGAGAAGTAACACATGATTAAGGAAAACTTTTGTTTGATGTGCATATATGTCCATATTTTGGTGTTTACTAATGAAAATCACATAAGATTTAAGAGCAATTAAAAATGATAACAAAAAATAACCGCTTTTGTAGATTTACCAATTTGAATGGCATAAATAACTATGCTGCTTTTATGATTTACTGCGAAATTTCTCTTGAAATTATTAAGGGAATTAAAACCACTAGCTAAAGGAGCAAATGATATCCGTGAATGTTCTGGGACATTGTCTCTTGTTCATCTCCAAGTGTCCTTTCTAAGTAAAGCCACATTTTACTGAAGGGTGAGCTTAAGGGAGAAGAAGGAGTGAGGATTGAGGAGGCTAGCCTGGGTGAGAAAACCAGGAAAGTCAGAATAAGGGAGGTGGGAAAGAGAAAATCAGACTGTGACAGAACTGAGAGGAGTGAGTACAGGGAGAGGAGGAGGGGTGAGACTAATCTTGTTGTTGGAGGCATGAAGGCTAACACTGTGTGTGTCTTACTGATCAGACCAGTAGGCCTGATGTCTTGCCTGCAGGCCAGAAGTGTGTGTTTAAACAAGCCTTGTGCATGGATGTGACAGAAATGTACAAACATATTCACATTACAGTGGGATGAGCTGCTAACCTCAGTATCTGGTCTCTGTCTATGACCGTAGATAGTAAACAGAATGCAGGTCACACAATGTACTGTTCAAATCTGGATTAAGCCAGGATGGCACCATGATGAGATTGCATGCCCAGCCTGATCACTGACTTCCCATTGTATAAATTATTTCCAATATTTGCGTCACATTTTTCCATTTCTCCTCTCCAGTTTCCCTTTTCCATCTTAACTTCTCTGCTCTCTGGCTTTTCAGCTGCCCTTGGTATTCCCATCTCATTTTATCTGCCCTTTGGGGATGAAAGGATGCTTTCTGCCCCATGTAAAAAAGTTGGCAGTGTGAAGTGTATCCACTAGGATCAAACCTGACCACAGGGCTCTGGTTTTACTGTGCATGTCGGTCCTTCTTTTGTATTTTCCTGGCTATCAACCTGCTGTTAAAGATGGATACATTGCTGTGACCTCTGCAGCTGACATTAGCACTGCAATATCTGTGCATGATAAAAAAAAGGCTGCAGCTTGGTTCCATGTGCACAACAGAGAGTTGGGCTAACTGCTAAACATCAGTATGCTAAGCTGCTCACAATGACAATGTTACCATTCTGATGTCAAGTGTTACATATTATGTCAAATGTAATATATATACCGAACAGTTAAATGACAATCCAGCTCACAGTTGGATTTACCTAAAACCATTACATGTGAACCTCATGGTGGTGCAGCATCTGCACAACATTGTGTGCCAGTGCACCAGTAAATGTTTAGATATTTTGCAGGAAAAGTGAAAACTTTGACCTGCTGATGGTGCAAAAAAAGAAGTCTCGAGATCATCAAAGTAACTAGAATTCACTGAGAATCTGAGCAACATCTGTGCATATTTCGTGAATAAGTGAAATGTCTTGTTAAAACTCTGTAAATCTAAAACGTTAAAGTCTGCAGGCTTCATCCTCTGAGCACCACGAATATGCACAAAAATTTATGTCAATACTGCAGCAGCCAATGTGTTGCTCGCATCACTAGAAACAAATAATTTTTGTGGTTATGTTTTTGACCCAGTCTGCAAAGAAATTAAGCATAATTGAAACAAAGCTAAAAATCTGTAACATACCAGTTTAAATTCATAATGATTTCTCCATATATATTTGTTTTTTTCTTCAGGTTTTACAAGTTTTATGCGCAGTCCAACATGTGATATTTTCAACCCTTTGCACCACGAGGTGAATCAAGACATGGAGCAGCCTTTGTGTAATTACTTTGTCGCCTCCTCTCACAACACGTACCTGACTGGAGACCAGCTCCTCTCCCACTCCAAGACCGACATGTATGCGTGGGTGCTGCAGTCCGGGTGCCGCTGTGTAGAGGGTAGGCAAACGTCTGCGTTAGATATAGATGCCATGCAGGACGCACCTGACTGTGGCTGTTTCCACACAAGACATTTTGTCATGTCATGATAGGAAAAGTGCAGATGGAAATAATTCATGGCTGAAAATCATTTACCTGCTTCAGTTTCAGGGTCGTTGCGCATGCTGGCTCACGCTCACACTGTCATGGCTTGAATTCAACAGAGCTATGGTTAACATTATTATTAAGATTTGAGCTTTTCCTTCTATGACGAGTCAACATGTTTGCTGTGAAAAGTCAACTCTGATTGGAGAAGCGGCCTTATAATTGCAAGAAACTATCTCAGCTGGTATTGCTCAGTCATGGGCTGAAAGTGGAATAAACAGTCACAGTTGGGGATGTTAATGAATGTTTACTGCGTAACAATGTGGAACATTTTTAGTTAATGTTTTGAATTAAAACCCAACAACCATTTTGCTGCGTTCATGTTTGGTGGCCCACAGATGCAGCAACACCGAATAACAAAAACCCCACAGTGTTGAATAATCTTGCACCTGCTTTTGCTTGAACTTGACTTTCACTCACACCTAGAACTGGACACTAGAGTTGAATGTACAGATAAATAGCTTAGTATATATGCATATAAACTTTGTTTCTTATATTCAAAGATGATCCTTGCAAAGTGAGAAGAGACCGAAACCTCTGAGTAATATGATGCCATTTTTTTTTATTCATGCATCATCTCTCCTGTTTATTTTATTTTATTCCTGCAGTGGACTGCTGGGACGGTCCTGATGGAGAGCCGATGGTCCAACATGGCTACACTCTGACCTCCAAGATACCATTCAAGCTTGTCATAGAGACCATCAATAAATATGCCTTCATAAATAACCAGTGAGTCAGAGCTCCCTATCATATATATGTGTATTTGTATGTGTGTGTGTGTGTGTGATTGTGTGTGAGCGTTTGTGACATTTTATGGAAACTAGACACTTCCATTATCCCATAGGTATTGTACTGGAAGGGAATGACCCAGAATGTCAAATAGAAATGTCATTTTACTTCTTCTTCCTTTAGTTTATTCACACATATAAATCTGACTGAGACATCATTTCTGGTTAACATTCAGCAAATCATATTCTTAGCATCAGGACAAATGGCACAGTGTCTCTCCATCTGCACATACACAGATTTTATCACTGATTGTCCACTGCTGTTTAAATGTGTTGCTTTATCGTCCACTGTGGGATGAGATGTAATAGCTTCAGCCCGCTCATTAAAAGGTGCAACAGCATTGTTTAGAAATCTGCAGAACGAGTGTGTTTTTCCTCACAGAACTCAAACTTGCATTTCTCACGCTGCAGTGACGAATTATCTATGAATCTGATGAGAGGTTTCCCCACAAGGTTTAACAAGAAAGTTGCAACATTTAGACAGCCAAGTTTGTGTATTTCAGAGAACACTGTGATTCCTGGCAGTAATTAGCACCTATTACTGAGCCATCTGCTAAGCAGCGTTTCCTCTGGCTCCCTGAGGAGCCACTGTTTGTCTCTGCTGGGTCCAACAATACCCAAACAAAGTGGAGAATGATGCAGCTTCCTGCTGCCACATTGGCTCTCTTTGACATCTATTGCAGCTACTTATGATTATAGTGCCTGTATTATAAAGCCATTTATTTTATTTTGGGGTGCAGACAGTATTGGAATAGATTCAATGTATGTAATTAAACTAGAAGCATAAGTACATTTAACAGAAGGTTGTTGGAAGGTTTTACTAAAATTATAAAGGTAGTGAGACTGTTATGACTTTTCTAATTTGAGCAGGTAAATAAAGAATAGTTTTATATTTTGTACAATGTGCTGAACTGTGTTAGTTTTTTTGCCATAACGTGGTAACACTTACAAAGAACCTTTTCCAACATTTTAAAAGGCAAAAGAACCTGTCAATAAATTTGTACAATTACCAGTAGATCAATCTGCACTGTAGATTATTGTTAGTGGCAGTCCTGCTTCAAGTATGGGCTAAACAGTTTTAGATCACAATAGTTTGTATTTGTCAGTGAATTAAATTCTAAACCTCATGTTCAGTGTAGCCTTTCCTTGCTAATCAGGAAATACTTTGATATTTTCATAATTTCACGCCATAGTGAGAATTAGTAATCTGTAATATATCTGACAGCAAGACTGGGTGAAGAAATTCATGTACTTTACCACTCTCACTCTCCACTGTTCTCGCCTTTTACATTCAGCTAATATTTTATCATCAGTGCCACCTGTTAATATGATTAATGGCACCCGGGGCAGTATTGAAAAGGAGTATCTCTCTCTCTCTCTCTCTCTCTCTCGCTCTCTCTCTCTCTCACACACACACACACACACACATGCACATCACACAGCTCATTGAGCAGCCTCACTGTTTCACCTGAGCTCCTCTCCTGGATGTCACTGTAAGTGTGTCGAAATGAAATGACTCTGGATGTTACTCTCTCTGTTGTTTCTTTTTGTCTTTTGTCTTTTTTGGCAGAGGATCCATTTATGAGTGTAAGACTTTGTGTGTGTGGGTGTGTGTGTGTGTGTGGGGGTGTGTATGTGTGGTGTGTGGTGTGTGAGTGTGTGTTTTGGGGATCAGAGGTAGAGTTGAGAGCAGGGCTGCTTCCCCTCAGGGAGAGCTGTCAGTCTGACAAACCTGACATTTGAGCTGTGCTGCTGTGTGGCCACAAGTCATTTCACCTTTTCTAAATGAAAACACAGACACACACACACACCATTCCTAAACGCACACACCAAGCCACAGAGGTGTTCTTGCAGCTGTCCTTCTTATTATTTACCTCCCCCCTGTTTTGATGGTTGAAGGTGAGAAATGGAAGCACAGTTTGAGCTGTGATTCACACTCACTCACTCCAGTCTATTGCCTGCATTCAAGACACATTTTGAGCGTTGAAGTATTTTATGGACAGCTGATATTTTTTTTTTCTTTCAGGTACCCAGTCATTTTGTCCATAGAGAACCACTGCAGCATCCAGCAGCAGAAGAAGATTGCTCAGTACCTTCGAGAAATCTTTGGAGACAAACTTGATGTGGGAGATGTCCTGAGCAGAGACTCCAAAACACTACCCAGTCCTCACAAACTGCAGGGCAAGATACTCATCAAAGTAAGGACAAATCTATAGATGGCTGGGAGCATGAGTGGATGGGTGGACTGACAGTTTGTGTTTTTAAAAGAGTAAATACATTGCTAAATTACAACTTGCCGACTTAATAAGTGCACTTGCAATTCAAATTATCTGCATCGTCTCAGCTTTCTTCTGCATATTTCAGTGCAGAAAGCTCAACGCTTGTTATCGCTCCATATTTAACTTCATATGTGCGTGTGTTGAATATGAGCATGCAGTGGCAGCTAATAAAGTCCCATAACCTGATAAAGAGAAGGAAGAGGAGAAAGGGAGGACTAAACTAGGTCACTGTATTAATTGTAAAGGGAAAAAGAGAGATGGACAAGATGTTGGAATAAGATGAAAGAGACAGTGACAGTGGATTGTTGGCTTGCACATACACATACACACACACACACACACACACACACACACACACACACACACACAGAGGCACACATAAGCACACCCTGGCGACTCAACTGGGGCTGTGAGGCGATTCATTTTTTAAATTGCTACTAGTTGCAACAATTCTGCAATCAACTGTGATGAATAAATTAATATTTAAAGACATATTTAAATTCCATGAAAAATATGCACCACTATACGGAATGAATACTTAATTTCTCTAAGCCCCAGTCTTTGTTTCGTAATGCTTGTCTGAAAAACTAGGCTTACTACTGCTGTCAACTTACTTCGTAATTTTAGTAAGGTCTTTTGTAGCACACACGTTGATCTTTAAACACGCCTGCCTTACATTCAGACTGAGCGTGGTTGCTCCATATGTTGTAGGACAGAAGACTGATGCACTTTCTTAGCCAAAATGCTTTTTACTTTGGCTTATGGGAGAAACAACAGACTGTTTATTTAAATTACATGCAGGGAGTGGATGGTTGGGTTTAAAAAGTCAACGTGGGTTTAAAGCGCATTTAAATCATAATTATCAGCTTGAACCTCCCCACTTCTCCTAATTTTATAAGAACTGCTTTTTAAACTGACTTTTCAGAAAAAAATATTGAAAGTATTGAAACATTATGAACATTATGCCGGGCTGGGTTTCAGAACATGGTTAAAAGAAATGATTGAATATTCTCTATTTTTGTATTATTTTAGCTTCTTTCTTCCCTTTCCTTCTTCTTCTTACACACACACACACACACACACACACACACACACACTATGTAACACATCATTTTAAAAGTCAAAGTGTCTGTCCATCAACATGTCACACTTTGCAATATGTAGGTTATCTGAAAACATACAGCATCTCATGAATCCCTTCACAAGCTTGTCTTGTTACACCTACTGCTGTAATCTCAAGAGGCAGGGCGGGTGTCTAGCACAGTGATCTGTGAAACATGGTTGATATGATCACCCTCAGTAAGAATGAAAAACCAACATGTTATCTTTCTTTTTTTCCTTGAATATCAGTTCTCACTTTGACGGCCTCAAACCCAGAAGATCCTTATCCACAAGCACAGCACAGTAATTCATTCAAAGAGACAGAGAGAGACGGAGCAAACGCTTTCAGCTTTTATTGGATTTTTGTTATAAGAACCAGATAAAATTGACTTTATCTGTAATGTGAAGGAAGCCTGCATTGTTCCCTAGGAAAAGGGGCTCTGGCTTTGTCCCTCCCCAACCAGATGTCTGAAAAGTGAAAGACCATCATTGATTTTCTATAAAGCCCTTTACTCCTCTCTAACAGTTTTCCTCTATCTCTTTCCTCCCCCCCTCTGCCCTTGTTGCTGAGACTTTCACCCCTCTCCATCACCCGGTGGAGCAAGAGACGAGAGTAAATAATTCCCAATAAAGGGAAATGGTGAAAGGGTTTTTGACAGTCACAGATAGAAGGCACAGAGGGGATAGACTCTTTGCAGCGGCGGTTGAAATGAGGGCGGTGATGCCAGTGTCAGTGAGAGACTCGATGTACTGAGTCTGGCATTGATTTTGGAAGAAGAAGCTTAGAAAATCTTGACTCCCACTCACACCTTCAAAATGCCTCACTAATGGGCTTCCACTCTACTGAGAGGGCTGCACAGGGAGCTTCTCAGAGAATCTGCAGCTCATCGTACTATTTGTGGGTGCACAAGTGTGTGTTTTGTGCCCTGTTGTGCACTTGTAGGTGGCTTCTAATGGCTTTCACTCTGCTTTTACATACAAGAGATTCGGAAAGATGATTTTGTGTGCATGTGCTTGCGTGCAGTTAAATGAATGCGCGAGGAAAACATGCTGCACTCTGCTGTGATATTCTTGGACTATTTTTTCGGTGCAGCCCGTGTGGGCGTTCCAGTGTCTAAAAGAGGGATTTGTGCTGTATTGAAGCCTTGTGCATGGGTCAAACATATGTCTGTCATCCTCCTGCCATCTCTTTGTCTGTCCCCTCTCTCAATCCAGGGGAAGCGACTGCCTGCCTATCTGTCTGCGGATGCCGAGGAAGGGGAGGTGTCTGATGATGACAGTGCTGATGAAATTGAAGATGACTTCAAGCTCAAGAGCAGTAATGTAAGACAGAGGAGACTGTGCTGTAAACATTATGCATGAGCACCCATGTTACCCCCACGCAGACATGTTCCTTGACATTACTTGAGTCTTTCATACTTGTTTTCAGTTAGTTTTGATCCCTCTCAGGCTAGTTGACGTTGAATTGTGAAAAAAGAAGAAAACTAAATTCCATTACTTTTGATTTTTTTTTCCAGTAATTTAATCAGATTTTATGATTGTAAGACAGTTTGTGTATTGGTAAAGAAACCTGTGGGTCAGGATCACCTTTTCCTGTAATTTGCCATGTCACTCACCTGTCTCAGAGCACTCTTTGCTGTTTTTTATATGCCATCAAAACCAGAGTTTCACCATAAATGAAATGCACCCTCCACCAAGTTCAAATTTTTTTTGATCAATAGAACATTTTACAAATATTGGGGACATTGTAAAACTTTGCTTTTTTATGTTTTAATGTTGTAATGATGAACTTTAATTTAAGCATTTTTCTCAAACAGCTCTGTGTGACCTCTCTGCATCTGATAGCTTTTTCCTTTGTAGCTTCATTTCTGTTTCTCTTTCAGCTCTTTTAAGTGCTACACAATCAGTTTATTCAAAAAATAAGCTTGCAACAACATCAGATCAGAAAAAAAGAACAAAAAAACCCAAAACTTCAGACGTCAGACCAGCAGGTACTAGAGAAAACTCCTTCCTCCACATACAGAAACTACAAACAGATAATGGGATCTTAATGACATTGTTGTGCTCCATCTAATGACTTCAGTAATTGGACAGTAATGTTGGTGCTTGTAAAATTTTACTGATCATTGTTGTAGTAATGTTTTGAAATAAGCAATGCTTAATGGCGCAGATATAAAAAAAACTCAATGCAGGCATGGAAAAGAGTTTGCTTCTCATCTTTGCCTGCTTTTGCTCATTGCCTGGTGCCATTTTTATAGTCTCACTTAATCCTGTTCATTTATTCCATGATACAGTAGTGCCAGGGTGCTCCTCAACACATTTTAAGCACAAAAGCACTCAGTTATTTTCCAGATGGTTCAGTTGTGTAACCGAATATGGCATCATTCTTCCACATTTAGCTGGAGGCATGAGGCTGCAGATGCCACTTTGGATGATCACTGCCATTTTTAAAGGGTGGTGGCAGGTTTCCACTGATGAGAGGTTTTGTTTTGAGCCCATTAAACCAGTGTGCTTTCACAGCTAGTCACCACTAGCACTGCATTAATAGCGTGATGTGGCTTTTGTCCAGCAGTGACAAACTGCCTATTGAAAAAAATTCAGTTTTATTTATAAAGTACCAAATCCTCAGACACTTTTCATATAGAGCAGGTCTAGACCAGGTGAGATCAGGTGACTTGCGTGGTACAGCATATAGGCCTAACATTAAAAGATGTCATACAAGATTTTATTTCACTTTAGACTTGAAGATGCAGACTTGTTGATGACCTCCTACTAGCAGGAAAAACTATAGTTGCTGCTATTTTAAGTGAGTAAGCGTTAGAGCGTTCAGTCTTTCAGACTTCTGAAATCAGTGCTTGTTTACTATAAAGAGCACCACTTTGACGCATTTGCGCACTGGGTTCTGTGTGTAAATTCTGTAATATATTACATACATTACATATATTATTCTGTAATATATATATTTCTATTACATTTCCCACAGTGTCGCATTTTATAGATATATATTACCCTTGCTTTGTTATACTGTCATCTTTTATTGTTAGATTTGTCTTTACTTTATTAATCTACAATTCTGGAGCTAGACAATGAAGCTGGTCATAGATACTTTGTACTGTGTATGATATGTGACAGTAAAACTTGATTTGATTTGACAGGCAAGACAGGTGAATGGATAAACAAGGGAGTGATTTAGAATAAAGATTCTGTGTCTGTTTGGTTTTAATGTTTTCAACTTGAAACTTGATGAAACATATTGTGGATTTTAAATAATCCAACAGACGTACAAAGTAGCTTGTGGCAGTAAAACACCAAACACCAACCAGATGCTTGTTAATTACAGCATAATTACAATTTAAAACACAATTAAAACATAATTATAAGATAATTGTTTATTACTTATGTTGTTCCCTAAACATAAAATTAAAAAGGGGAATAAAATTGGCACGCAAAAACAACTGTACTCTTTACAATATAGTGAGGATCGTATCAACACCCGCCCCTACACAGGCTCTGATTGACTGTGACCCTGACATTTTTTTTAACCATACATACCTAAAAGACTCTCTAACCATCACCCTTACCAAGCACAAACACCAGCCAATCAGAGGCAGAGTAGGGCAGTCGGCTTCTGGAAGGAAAAATAAAATCAAGCCATCTTCTGCATTTGCACATCTAAACTGCAAGTGTAGTTTTTTTTCTTTTATTGCCAGAAGGTGGTGCTGGTTGGTCAGAAACTGAAGTCCTGACTGTGGTGCAGCAGCTCTGCAGTTGGTTGACACTGGCTGGGTCTGGTTTCAGGTGCTTCACATCAGTGAGAATATGTATCTTTGCTCTAAGATGACACCACTCTCTCTTATCTCCTCAATTTACATGTGTATGTGCAGCTTTATTGAAATGACCTCCTTGTGATTCTCTCTCGTCTTTGCTGCTTTCTATCTGCTTTCTCCTTACTTGTCTCTCCTCTTGTTCCACACAGGGCAATGGTCATCACCAGGTGGAGTCTCACATCAGAAAGAAACTGGACTCTCTGCTGAAGGAGTCTCGGATTGGAGACAAGGAGGATAGTGACAGTTTTAGCATCCGAGCACTGCTCCGGGCTACGCACCAGGGCCTTCAGAAGAACCTGCGGCAGGTACCATCCCCTTAGGCGATGTGCAGAACTGCATATGGAGTCAACAGATGAGGAGGAGACAGAAAAGAGAGAGGGGGTGATAAAACTAGGCCATGGCATTAGTCACGGAGGGAAAGGGGAAAAAATAAAGGAGTAGACTAGTTACTGCGCCACTCACAGGTTTAAGACACCCCACACATTAAAACTATCACCTCCGCTGTCCACTCTGATGGGACAGTTTTGTTCCCACCCAGGTGGCGTTTCATCCAGAGTATGTCAAAGCAGACAGAAAGTGATGAGAAACTAAATGTCTGCAGTGTTACTTAATATTTAATTTCCCTGCTTTTCTCTTGTGCTATTTATAGTAGCTTCAGTTTCCTGACAACCATTTTAATGTGGTGGGTGTGCATCAGGGCTTCCTATTCTTTTTATTGTACTAGTTTTACAGGTGATTGACTTCACCTCAGTGTGTCTATTAAGCTTTGTTCTCCTTGTCCTATTCACAAATGGTTTCCTCCTCTTTTTCTTATTCCTCACCCACTCTCTTATTCAGCTGTGCTTTGCTTTATTGGCTCATGTCTATTGCAGCCCCTCCAGCTTCTGAGCTTTAGGGTTGAAGTGACTCACTGGGTGCTAATGTGGTTGTTATTAGATTCACATCAATTCATATCACACAGGAACGTAAACAAGTGCACACGAACACATATAAAGACTCTCTGAACATGTTCTCCTTGTCTTTAGAGCTCCAAAGGGGTTTTGAAGAAATCCCAGAGCAGATCCTTCATCACTACGCTCAAACAGAAGGTGAGGAGCGTGAAGAGAGGAGTTGCTCTTATTCGCTTTGTTCTTTATCTCTTTGTGTGAGGTCTGAAATGTCAAATTCAGGTTCAGTTCAGCTTCAGGTTAGTTGGTAATAAATTACAAGAATTACACAACTTTAAGCAGTTTTCCTCTTTGTATGATTTCTATTAGACATTATTCAACTTTCCATTTCTTTTATTATCCTCGTATCTTATCAGGGCCCTGACACACTTAAGAACAAACAGCGACCTCTTTAAAGAGATGCTCATGCAGAGAAGTTCCAGGCTTGCTAGTTCCCTCTGCTGCTAAGCTAAGATAACCAGGTTCTAGTTAGTTCTACCTCATATTTACCATACAGGTATGACTCAAAGACTCATCTTCTCAACCCTCACCAAGGAAGCAGATAAACGTATCTTGGAATCATGGAAACTGTTAATTGAATAACTCACTTCAACAGTACTTCACGCTACCTCAAATTCCGCTAAAACTTTCCATATTTATAGAAAAATACGACAGAGGAGTGTAGAAGCATTGGAATTTGCAAGTTCCCATTGAAATTGAAAAATTTATTGTGTTTTATGTCTCTAAAACTGATCAACATCACATAGGAGGAAACAGAAAAACCTCTCCACTGTTCTCCTGTAGATAAATCACAAGGGGTGCCTACAAAGCACCCTTTGCAGACTTATCTTCAGCCTGTGGTAGGTAGCAGGATCATAATTAAGGCTGCCACACATCTGTTCAACATGCAGAACTAAAGCATGGGCTGTGTTTGTCCTTCAGACAGCTGCTCATGGTGTAGGCCGTATATTTTACAGTGTAATATGGGTTTGAGTATTAATGTTATGTATGTATGTGTGTGTGTGTTTGTGGTTGTTTCTGTCAGTTTTTCCTCTACATTTCCTTATTCCTCAGCCCGATTATTTCCCACTCTGAATTTCTTCCTCTATCCATTTGCTTCTTTTCCTCCATCCCCTCCTCTGTTTACCCACTCACATCTCCTCTTCATTCTTTTATGCCTCCCTCTTTGCATATTGTGCATCCTCCCACGTGTGTGTGTGCATGCTTTGGGTGCATGTAAACTATTGGCAAGCAGCCTAAACCCTGTAATTACTGTGACCCTCATCCTCTTCTCAACTCCACTTTAGCCCTAATGGGGATGTTGCTTCTCTTGGAAAAAAAACAAAACAACAAAATGTACACTTCACCAAATACATGCTCGCTATAATTACATACACCACACCTAGAACACCCACCAGCATGCACAAACATTCAAACTGCTACTACAATAATGGCACTCTCTTTGAAACACAGAAAAAGACACATAATCAGCATAATCCACTAACAAACTCGTATACAGCAAGTTTGTGTGTAGGTGGTGTTACATATAACGTGCATTTAGCAAGATTTCAACTAAAAACATGTATATGGGCACCTAACTTCTGATTTCCTACCAGTAACCTAAAATTTTCTTGGATGTCTAACTTATGTATTTGTTTATATATTTCTGTCTGTCATGTTCCAGAGGCACTCCAAATCCAGGCTGTCATGCCAAAGTGTGGACAAGGAGGAGGACAGTCAGGAGAGGTCTGGGAGGGAGGCTGGAGGACAGTTCAACAGGTAATCTTTGACCTACCATAACACTGACAACCCCTGACAACTGAGAGGTTCCCCAGTTCCTAACTGCTGGGAACATTTAACAATCCGATGCATCAGTAGCACCATGCAGGGTGCTCAAGCTTCTTCAGCTTGTTTGTTTAATTGGTGCCCAATTCTGACTTTTTGCTCAGAGTAGACATTTACATTTTTTCTGACTCTCCACTAAATATTTTTGATGTAGCAAGTTTACTGACCTAACTCACAAGTGCACATGACCAAAGACAGAACCCCTGGTATAAATGAAATCGAAGCCAAGACTAGAGGCATCACATATGGTGTCATTGTGCAGTTAAATAGACTCAAAGCAGTGTTTATTCTTTATTTTTATATTAATAAAAATTATGCTGTTTCTATTTTTATGCAGTATTTTCTTTTTTAAAAATACTTTTATGTCTTTGCTTTCACATTAAATTACCTTATATTGGATGTTTTGGAAGACTGGAAGATTATTATATTAAAGCAGCACTATGTAAACTTTGCAGTCCCCCATCTTTTCTTAAGTATTAGAATGGAGTAGTGAGAAACATGTTGCACTGGAGTAACATGCAGAAAATGCCAACTCTTTGCTACAAATCAGTTATTAACCAAATTTAGGTCTAAATGTGAATGAAACCCATATCAGTGTTCAGTGATTTCAGGATCAATGTGTTTTTCCCATTCAGAGCATTATTAAAAATCCCATCTGATTCACGAATCAGGGGGAAAATCTAATAACATCCATTTTTGTCTGCAGCATGAATCTATCCTAAGTCTCTCTCACACACATTCTCTGTCCACTTCTATCTCATTTTTTCCTTTTTCTTTGTGAGTGAGCATTAGGCAAGAACTATGGAAATTCAGTTTTCCTCCCTCAATTGCTCCTCGTGTATGAGGCCTTTGTCTCTCTTTGTTCTCCCAGTCTCTGTTCCTGGCTGCATATTCATATATGCATGTCCTCGGGAACTGTCAAGGCGCAGATTCCTGCAAGCATCTGTCTGAGTGGCTATGTGACTGACTGTCTTTGTGCAAGACTGCGTGTGCATGACTGCATGTGCTTGGCTGTGTGTGTGTGTGTGTGTGTGTGTGTGTGTGTGTGTGTGTGTTGTTCTATGTGTGTGAATGTGTGTGAGTCTGCTGCACTGCATGCGCTCTGGTCCCTATTAAGCTTTTTGCCTTTGATGCTCTTTCCTGCGGTTTGCAAGCTGCTTCGATGATGCACACTCCTCTCCTGCCTGCTATGCTTTTGCCACTGTAAATGCTTAAACAAATGTATGACTGTGTGTATGTCTTGCTTCACTTCTTGCTTTGCTTGTCTCAATATCTGTCACTTACTCACTTCTGTCCATTCTTGCAATTGTCCACTGTCATCTGACAATTGTTTTAGGGGTGGAAGGAAGAGGAAGACCATGAAACTCAGTAGAGATCTGTCAAACCTGGTGGTGTTCACCAACTCTGTTGCCTCACAGGAGTGTCTGAATGAAGGTGAAACACTCTGACGGCTATTCACACACACACACACACACACACACACACAAGTAAATAGACACATTGCAATAGTTTAAAGATTTCTTGCATGTCTAACCCATGTTTCTCTTCAGGTACTCCAAGTGATGTTCTTTCATTCAGCGAGACCAGAGCTCAGTCTCTGGTCAATCACAGAGCTGAACAGTTCCTGGCTTTTAACCAGAGGCAGCTGTCACGCATTTATCCCTCAGCCTATCGCATTGACTCATCCAATTTCAACCCACAGTTTTACTGGAATGTGGGCTGTCAGTTAGGTAAGACAGCTGTCACTCAAAGCTTTTAACCATGTTAAAACTAGAATGGTAACTGTTTATGACATACCTGGTTAAGGAATATATACAAGAGTAAAGGACAAATAAAGCCAACAGTGAACAGTCTCCATTTTAAATATGCCAGTGTGTCTCCAGACCTTCTCTCTCACACACACACACACACACACACACACACACACACACACACACACACATATATATGTATATATATATGCATGCTGCATGCATTAGCCTGCAAGTTTATTTGTGTGGCTAGTGTTGGATCTTGCATTTATGAGCACTGGAGAAAAATACATAAATAAATAAAAAGAAGATAAGCTCATGAAAAAATTGAAATAAAAAAATAAAAGAAATACTAAAATACCACAAATGATTATTTTTTTAATTCAGAGAGCAATATTGGCTTCTGAAAAAATACCGTTGCAGGTATACAAAAATAGAAACAGTTACAAAGGATAAAAATAAGTAGAAAATAATAATCAAACACCAAACTCTGCAGAAGATCATCACTGAAGCAGTTGTTCTTCTCTTCTAGTTTCCCTCCTCACCCATTTCTTCTAGTTAAGGTTTCATGGGTGGATAGAGAAACAGGCTTAAACCTTAATGAAAAGAAGAAATAATAAATGGATACAACAAAGAATAACATTTGATTAAAGGTAAAAGGCAGTGACCACCCGAGTGTCAAATAAGTGTCTTCATGTGATTTCAAATCAAATAAAGTTTATTGTCACCCACTCAGTCATACTTAATAAAGGCTATGTATAGTGAAATCTGCTCTGTGAATAGCCACTGTGCCCCACCTGGAAACTGACTCCAGTTCTATTCCATTGGCTTGGTCAAGGACACTGACAGGAGAGTGGATGTAACAGCATATTTTTGCTTGTGGGGGTGCACCCAAAGGATACCCATGCAAAGATAGTTAAGACATGCAGACTCCACTGACAGGCCGTGCCAACATCACTCAGCCACTGTGCTGCTGATTTTTGCATCCTCTGTGATTTTTACTGTTTTGGTATGCTACAACAATATCTGGATTACGTTGGAACAAAATTCAATGTCCTTTGTGGATCTTGTCTCTTTCAGTTGCTCTGAATTACCAGACAGAGGGCAGGATGATGCAGCTCAACAGAGCCAAATTCATGGTGAATGGAGGTGTTGGCTACGTTCTCAAGCCCCCTCCCATGTGTAAAGGTAATGCAGCAAACAGACTTGATGTAGACAAACCAGCACAAATACATCCATCCCACCATTGTCTGTTCATCCAAGTAAAACCTGATATGCAAATCAGTGTTTACTTGCTTTTATTGGATGTATGCAATAGTAAGTTACGATCTTAGAGACAACACATGTACATGTAGGAGTGTGAAGATAAATGGTTCCCCACAGAGATACTGTACATACATGATCTTCACCTTAAGATGAAACGTTCTGAATCACTACAGAATATATCATGTGATAATAATATTTAGTTAATATTATGTGTATGGCAGATTGTAGGCTACATATCATTACGTATCTTAAAGTCTTTATTTTCCATTTAACATAAAGCATATTTTCAGCTAATGAAACATTAAATGCAAGAATAAATAAATAATACATTTTGTTTTAATTTACAGGAAATAGGAATCAAGTGATAAGTAACTGGATCACTTTATAAACATTTCCTGTAAACTGATGCAACATTCTTGCTGTCTTTGAAGGGTTAGCAGGACATAAATTATAAAGATATATATTTCTCGAGGGCTTGCTGCACGTGTGCGTCACTTTTTTTGATGTGCTTATTGAGAACATACAAAATGTGAACTGTAGATGAGAATGCTTATCTAAAGGTTATAGAAACATATAATCTGCATATATTTGTTAATTTAACTCTTTGTATATAAAAGTAGAGAAACCGGAACAAGCAGAACAATCAGAGAAGATGAGAAGGATTTTAGAGTGACGACATCAATCGAAGTTCTTGCTCTGCTGTCTTTCATTCCCTCAAGGCTCCTTCAACCCATTCAGTGATGACCCGCTTCCAGCATACCCCAAGAAGCAACTCATTCTCAAGATCATTAGTGGACAGCAGTTGCCCAAACCACCAGACTCCATGCTAGGGGATCGCGGAGAGGTACAAACACACCAAAACACACTCACTGTGTGCCTACATTCTCCATCTGTCTATCTCCCTCTTTTTGCTTTTAAAGCATGCACTATTACACTCAGTTACTCAATCATTTTCAGCTTGCTCTTAACAGAATCCTATTACGCATCATAAAATAAAACATTACTAATTTTATTGTCCTTTCTCCTTCAACAGATCATTGATCCTTTCGTTGAAGTGGAGATCATTGGTCTGCCAGTTGATTGCTGCAAGGAACAGACACGAGTTGTTGATGATAATGGTTAGACATGCATTGATCAATTTCAACAATACCACAACATAGTACACACACTGAACCACTGAAGAGTGTTTTCAGATCATCATGCATGAAATTCCTGTCACCTGTAATGATGAATGTAAAGAAAATTTTCCCTCAAATCTCCCCTCGGCTTTGAAGGCAGCTGCAACAGCTTTATAGTTAAGTTCCATCTCTTAAGCTGCCCAGCCTGCAGCTTTACTGTGTTGGGTCAAAGTATTTTAATGCCTTTGTTTTTGGCAGCAGGCAGCTGTTGAGCTAAAAAAACTCTAAAAACCCACTTTACACCACCTGATCTGCACAAAAAGGCAGACAGACACAATAAGAATCTAGCTGGTGAAAATAATGGAGCAGTTACCAGCTAAAGAGCCAAATATTTCCCTCTGGAGTTGGTAGGGACCAAAAAAGCTAAAAGGGACTCAATATTGGACTCACAGGCATCAGTAAAAAAGAAACACTCATTCAAATGACTGGTAATGTTGCTCTGTAGCTGCTGGATGTGTTATTAAAGTAAAGACAATCTGTTATCTTTTACATTTTTTAACATTTTTACATAGAGTAGCTGCTACTGTATGTTAAAAATAGTTTTTTTTTTCACATTAGACATTTTAAAATCACAGTTGGAAATCATTAGATAGACTGGCTGAAATCATTTATCTGCCTATGCATCATTAGTGGCCAACATGTATGGAAAGGAGAAGACCTATTAAAACATTTTAGGGATCAGAGGCATTGGCAACAAACTGTATTGCAGACCTTTTATCCATGTAACCCAGATTATGACCAGAGGTCCTGTGCTCTTTTTTTTGGCAGTTTAAACATTTAGATGTGAAATATTCAGTCTAATTTAATCTACCTCCCATGGTCCTGATACTTTCCAAGCACTTAACCAAGGGCTGAATAAATGGGTCAACATATCTGTGCCATTTTAAATTAATTATCTTTTTCTTTTTTATGATTTGATGTTATGTTCTGTTGGCAACAGTGCCAAAAATGTGTATACTGCATCACATACCTGTTTTTGTTTTTCTTTTGGATTTTACTTTTTTATCCTCTGAAATCTCCCCTTGCATACAATATCTACATTACACTATCCATACAATGCACACGAATAAAAGCAAATCCAATCTGATTTCACCTTCTGAACTTATATATCATAAGTTATTGACATCAGTCTTCAAACAAACAAACAAACACAACTGCACAGAAGAAGCGATGCCACAGATGCTGCAGTCTGTGCTGTGGTGCAATGCCAGGATAAAAAGTCAGATTAATTAATTAGAAGCTGAAAGGAAGCATAACAAAGGGGTCTGCTGGTGTCAACCCTAACATGTCTCCACAGATGAGGGCACCCGGCAGGGGCAGGGGAAAAGCTCCCCCTGGGGAAAGGTTATGGAGCTCTGGGAGCTCAGCAGTATTATAAGATTAGTAAGCAGGGCATTGATCCATGAAATACTTAATTTTACAAAACACCACAGCTGACTCCATCTTTTCTAGTGGTTTGAATGCCTTGCATACATGTGGTAATGAGATACTGATGAAACAGATCTTAGTTATATTATCCTAGTTATCATATATGTGTGTGTTTTCCTCAGGTTTTAATCCAGTATGGGAAGAGACTCTGTCCTTTACACTTCACATGGCTGAGGTGGTTCTGGTGCGTTTCCTGGTCTGGGACCATGACCCAATTGGACGAGACTTTATTGGTCAACGGACTGTTGCTTTCAGCAGCCTGATGCCTGGTCTGTGCAGAATTCCTCAGTATTTTATGCCTTATCTGAGAAACTTTTTGTTTGTGAATGTCATGAACTTAAGAGGGGACACAGTTTGTCACTGTTAGTCAGAGTCATTATGTTTCTTCTATTTAACACAAATAGACAGACTCACTGGCACTTAAACACATAATTTCTCTTTTGCCTTTGGTAATGCTTTAGCTATGGGGCACATTATATTGTGTCTAGTGAACCATGGTTTGTTTGGTTTGTGAAGTAAAGGACCTGTGGCCACTTTCATCAGAACTGTCCCTGAACCCCTGATGCCCTCTCCTCAAGGCATGACTACACAACCACCAGTCTGATGACAGCTGTTATCCTTCTTTGAATCACTCTATCACTCACTGTCTCACTCACATGCTTTCTCTGTTCTCTAACAACAGGTTACAGACATGTGTATTTGGAGGGACTGACTGAGGCTTCCATCTTTGTGCATGTGTCAGTGCATGATGTCTATGGGAAGGTAGGTGCTGTGTAGTCCTGGTGTTTGTGGTAGCATTCCCCCTGTGAGTTTCTTTTGTCAACTGAGATTACATTTTGGAGACAAACAAAAGATACACAAGACATCAATCCATTTAAGCTATGCAACTTCAATCCTTTGTCTTTCTAGTGGAGCCCTCTAGTCCTGAACCCCAGCTTTACCATAATGCACTTTCTAGGATCTAATAAGGTATCCTGATGCCCTAGGCTCTGTGTGGTGCTGCATGAAACAGCAATGCATGATGCAAAAGCATTTGTTGTGTTTTTCTGTTCGGCTGTTTCTTCAGTGACTTGTGTGTGACGTTCAAGCACTGAGTTATACGGTTTGCTTATAAGATCATTTCTTTTCAACTGTTGTCTCATTTTCAACAAAGATGAAATAATATGCCGTGTAAGCATGCATGCATAACCAATATCAGCTTCTTGCATATTGTTTCTGTGGTCACTAGGGAGCAAGGGTGCCATCTATAGGTAATGCATAAGAAAGCATGCAGTTGTTTGCAGCACATAGCATATCTTTTCATTGTTTTCATGAAGGTTAACAATTTAGCTTGACGGGAGATGTGTGCAAAAGGTGGTTGATAATATGTGAAGCCTATTTTTACTTTCCTCTTGACTGACATCTTTTTCCCTTCCTTACTTCCTTGCTATCCTATTCCTCCTGCCCCAAGGGTCATCAGCTACGAGGAATCCGTCGTTTGTTTAATCATTCTTCCAAGTCGTCTGTTGATACAAGCTCGGGTGGCCTTCGGAAACGCTCCATCAGTGATCATCTCCTACGACGTACAGCCAGTGCCCCAGCAAAGGGACGGAAGAAGACCAAGATGGCTCTATCAGAATCAGTGGCTTCAATATCTGACCAAAAGAATGGCACAGGTGCAGGAGCAGGAGGAGAGGGCATGTCAGGGAAGGAAGGAGGGGTGGAGAAGCGCCTTCAGCCTCGAGCTCCCCTCACCCACAGACCCATATCTATGCCCTTAGACAGGCTTCTGCAAGGGCAGCTATCGCTCTGCTCCCCAGACAAAGAACAGCATGACATGGGTGCAGATACTCTCATTGGTGGGTATTTTTCTTTTCATACCAGTCAAAGAATTTTTGAATTATGCAAATTACACCAAAATTACATTGATTTTAAATAGTTTAATTAGCAGAATTTGTAAGATTCAAAACACAACTATCTTCTGCATTAATACCAGAGTCACTATTTGGGAAGTGTTAAAATGTAAAGTAATTACTTTAAAGACAAAAGCGATACTCATTTTTGATACTGTGTCTAGAGATGTCATGTATTGCTTTGCACATTGATTGATGTAAATTGTTAATTATTTTCTAAATTCTCTCCTTTGCTCTACTAATCCTGCTAAAACTATCTACATAGTAGACTATCATGTGCAGTGCAGAACTCATATATAGTAACCATGTGAACTGACAGACTATAGCCTACTCTCCATGATGCCTTAACATGCTTCTTCTGTCCCATCTTCATTTGTTGTGCTTCTTTATAGTAGAGAACTGACTAGGATATTCCTGCAGGTAATCTAAAATACCTATTGTCTGAAGGTTGCATCGTTCAAAAACATACCAGTATTGCGTCCACCCAGTGTATTTTGTTCCAAAGTGGTCTGAGAAATATATTGCTGTGCCATTTAATCCCATTTGACCAAACCAATCCCATTTGACCATCTCTTTCCTATTCTAAAGAACGCAAACATGGATTCTTCCTTTTATTTAACCTCCACAGCCTCATTTTCCAGCTTCCCCTTCACAGTTGTATTTGGTGATCCATTTGTCTGTGTATTGCTAATGCTCTGTATTGGTTGGATTGTTAACTGTTGTCGTTTAACTGTTGGTTAGCTTGGTGTTCTTCATCAAAAGATAGTAGTAGATAGTCTATCTTTATATCTATTCTTTCTTCAATTTTCTGTGTCCACAGGAGCTTGCTCCTTCAACAGGCCCAGGTCTTCCTCTTTGGACCCTTTCATTGAATCATCATTCTCCATTGAACCAAACATCTCTTCACCTCGTAAGACGTACATGAACAGAAATGAAGAGTTTGACCAGTCAGAAGAGGCTTCTTATCTGGTCATTGGTGGAGGAGAAGTAAGAAAGGAAGAAGAATATGCCAATTACCAGTCAGCAGACAATGAAGTCAACAAATCAAAGATCAACTCTAAAAGAACAGAGAAAAACTGCTTTGTCTCCCCTTCCACAAACAACCAGATGAGATCAGATAAACCAGAAACATCATCAAATAGCACAACATTCACAGTTGCAGCTTCCATCTCTTCGTCGTCCTCCTCTGCCCCATCCTCTATGGCTCCACTTTCCCCTGTCAGTATGGACTGCGAGCTGAAGAGTCCTAGCTCTTTGCATGACAGCACCATCTCCAGACTCATTGATGCTGTGTCCTTAGGCAATGAGCAAGACACATGTGGCTCTATTTCTGCTCTGATAGGTCAGTTTGAAAGCACTATTGGCCAAAATGATCTCACAACCATATCCAATGATCATACCCCTGTCCGTCACTCTAACTTCAGGCCTACCACTCCTAAAGCGCTGCAAGATTTAAGGTCTCCTCTCAAGACCAACATGGCATCTTCCAACAAAAAACAGATACTTAGTCCCCAGAAAGTAGCTCAAAAAACAAATCATGTGAAACATGACATAGTTTCTCAGGCAGATGCACCTGCTTCAGCCCTCCTCTCCAGCCCAGAAACTGCTGAGCTTGAGGAGGTCTACACCATCCTGGATGAGGAGGTGCTGTTACCTGTATCAGTTTACAACCTGAACAAACAGACTGTCCACATTCAGGCAGACACTATGGAGAGCACCCCCCCTAATAGCTTGGGGTCGTCTCCAACAAAGACAGTTCAAGGTTTAGGTATAGGACAAAATATGGGTGGGGATGATGTGCACAGGAAGAGGGGTGGCATTGAAGAAATTGAGGAGGCTGAGGAAAGTGTATACGAAGAAGTATACGATCCCCCAGTACAAGTTCCAGAGACAGAACGGGGTACTTTTAAAAATTACATGAGCTCCTCTGTAAACAACAAGTCTTTTCAGTTTCTCCATGGCTCAGCTGGTAATTTTTTTGCAGAAGTGGAGATAAATGTTGATGAGGATCCATTGGAAATGATGCTGACCTCACCGAGGCATGGCAGCCAGTGGGAGGGGCTCATAAGTCCAACCAAGCGGCACGCAATTTACCAAAACCACAACTCCACACCCAACTACCAACAAAAACAGATGTCATCTTACCCTAATCCTCAACCACATTATCTATCACATGCATCTCATGTTGCATTTTCACAGTGTCCATCCCAAAGGAACCAACCTTTCTATCAGTCCAATCATTACCAACATCAGAACAACTCTCAGTCTCCTCCATTTCACAGGCCTGCCAATTGTAGACCATCCAACTGTAGTCCACTGCGTCAGAACAGCTTCCCTGTTGCTCAGAGCAATTCTGAAGTCTTCAACAATAGCACAGTCCTCAACAATTCCTACACACAACAGAGGAGCTATAGTAGCAACCAGATCATAAATAGGTCTCATCAAGAAAGCCTAGGGTATAAACACATGGAGAGCGAGCAAGGAAGGTGCTTCCACAATGGTTTCTCCTCTAGTGAAAGCCTTCCCGGTCAGTCTTCTGCGTCTGTAGACATCTGCAGAGACAGAACTCTATATTCACCTTCTTCAGAATGTGATGCAGTGTATAGCCACCCAGACTATGAGCGTGTTTTGCCCTCATCAGAGTCTTCTGCTTTTCAAAACACCCTGCCAAACTGCCAAAGTCAAACACAATCATATACCCCGAAGCAGTCATGGAATCATAAGTTTTCTCTTGTTAATACAAGGCACCAGTCACAGCCTGAGTCCAGAGTTTCACTGCACTCAAATCTAGGCCAATTAACAACAAAACCCCAGGCTGGTATCATAGACTCCACAGCCCCTAGCCCATGTAAGTCCAAGTCCCTGGGAGACCTAACTTCTGAAGACATATCATGCAACTTCCAGAGCAAATACCACATTATTAGTCGCAGTTTCATCACTCCCCACATGAGAAAGCAAAAGAGGATGGGCACCACGCGGGACGTAACTTTCCAAGCACAGTCTTGTGATCCACTTACAGAACAACTACGTAAGCTGGTCAGTCTGGAGGGGGATGACAGTGATAGAGATAGGCCCCAGCCTTCTCAGTTTCATCAAGAAACAAAATCCTCACTATTACAGCCAGAGGCAACAAGTATGGCTCCTGTTCCTAGGGATGTAGATGACTCCCCTCCACTCCTTACTCGTCGTCTATCCTCTCGGAGCCAAAGTAGGGTGCGTCACATCAACAGCCGTGCCCGTGAAAGACAGCAAGAGGCTCTAAAGCCTCGGGCAGGAGTGGTGATCAATAGCACTGCCAGTATTGGGGGGGTAGTATTGAGGAATAAACCAGCCTCACAGAATCCACCAGCTAACAGACACTCTACTGGTTCTTACATAGCAGGTTACCTTGGTCAGCTGGAGGACAGGGGACTTCCTGAAGGAGCTTGTACATCATTACGTTATGGAAATGGAGATCATTATGGAGATCGGTACTATACTGATGACTCTTTTCCCCCTGTTGACTCCAACCACTCAGTTTCAGAGCCCGAGGTTTACTTCCTGCTCAGACTGTAGCATTGACCATAACCTATAATGATAATAATAATCCAGCAGTGATTTTTAATGATGTTTAATTATGCCAAAAGCCAGAGGATCAGATAATAATAAATACTTCCCTTTGTTTGTTCCCATGCTCACAAACCATTAGGTTTCATTTTTAAAAAATCTTATTCTGGGCTATTTCAAGAGAAAGATATAGTCTGCACAATGTATGTGAAACATCGCATATAATCCATGGATGGATCTGACAGCATGAATTTCCTGTATGAAATGTCCACTATTCAAATGTGAATGGTGTTTCTAGTCTGGCACTGTATTGTCTATATTCTGCTTAATGTGTAAATGTTCTTGGGAACTTTGATTCCCTCCAAATGGCTTCCTAGACTGATTGTACAGACACTAGTTATCTTTGTCCCTGTGATGTACTGTCCAAACTCTGTACATTAACTATGAAGCAAAAAAAAAAAAACCTATTGGATTTTAAGCGGAGAGGGAATGTGTTTCTTTGTATCATTTGAATGTGTAGTATAATCCAACATCTACTTTTAATAGATGGGGTTCATCTTTTCAAAGATCAAATGTAAGTCTTCCTTCTCTTTTTGTGGTATATCTTTTATTTGTGTTGTGTGTAAATATTCCTGTTATTGTTTTTAATCTGAGGTGGGTTTTATTTGAGAACCATGCATGTTACCTACGAACATGTCAGGCATGACTATGCACCAGTTTATACAATAGATGTTGCATCACCCAACAACAATTGCACAAAACAAATAGCTGCATTGGATACAACAAAGAATAAAGGCTTGTTTGTATTAAGTGCAATGCGGTACATAAATTTACATGCTCAGACTTGTTGCTCTCTATGATTTGTAGAATTTGAAAACATGATTGCAGATTTTCAAGATTTGGAGTTTAAAGGTTTTTATTTTTATAATTACTTTGATACAGACTGCATAAACAAACTCTTGTTGGTTATTTTATTTTGTAAAGCTTAATGGAATGAAAAAAACAGAGTGACAACTACACAGGGCCAGGCTGAGGAAGGGTGGGTGGCCAAGCAGCAGTTTTTTTTTATTGTTTCAGTGTTACAACATCCTTCTTTGTATTGTTGCTCATTGGATTACTGTGAGCATTTTCCTATTAATGCAATAAAATACTGAAATATTTGATTTCAGCAATTCCATGTTTATTTCCTGTTATAATCAAAATGCTATATTGCATTTGGTAATTAATGAACTTTGGAGATAAAGCTAACAATCAGTTTATTAAAGTTAAGTTAAGAACAGCCTCATCTTTCCCCATATGCCAGCTCGAAGATAATGAGATGTAATTGCTCATGAAATTACTGTGTAATAGAGCTACCAAATGGCACACCTGTTGCTCTGGGTATACAATTCCCCATACAAGTTCTATCCTAGACTCACCTACACAAGGATACACCCAATTGGAAGATTACTTACATGTTTGATCTTAACTTTTCAGCTCATTAAAAAACAGTAAAGAAGCCACCCAAAACCTTTTACTTATCCTGTGACATAGTATCTTGGTTACCATGAGCTATTCCAATGACATCATATAGTTTTATATCTACAGGAAATATATCGTACACACACACACACACACACACACACACACACACACCACTGCCTAATCACAAGCTCACTTGATAGTGTTTGATTTTTTTCCAACCGTCACTAGAGAAAAATAATATTGGGTTGTGTGTTGCTTGTGTCATCAGTTTTACTTCCTTGCAAAACACTTTACACCTTTTATATAAACTCAAAACAACAATTCACTAGTGCAGACTGGGAGGGGGGTATGTTTTAGTCAAGATAACATTTCAGAACTGACAGTTTATCTTCTGGTAGGAGCTTTTTTAACCAAGTGATGCATGTGTCTTTTTCCAATATTCTTTCTTTTTGCAGGTAACAGATATGAGGCTATGATTTGGATACATTTGGAAATGAATTTAAATGAATTTAATCAGATTTGCACTGTATTAACAAGTTTGATGTAAATTGTGTTTTAATAAGACTTCTGTTTGTAGCAATTAGATAACAGATACTTATTTGTCTTAAATGTCCAGAGCAGCTGCTTCTATGTCTGAGTTCCTCAGGCTCCTCACTCGAAGGGCCTCCTCAGCCCTCTTTGTGCTGCTCCTCAGTACAGTGGGACAGATGTGGCTGGAGTTGGTTGAGGCAATACTGTGCTCCAGGTGGGGTACACCGAGTGACAAGAATCTCTCCCAGGATGGAGATGTGATTATTGGTGGACTTTTTAATCTGCATTACATACCTTCAGCTGTAGAGCAGGGCTTGACTGAGCTGCCACGTTATGAACCTTGCACTGGGTAAAAAAAAACTTAATCACTGCATTTGTTGTTATTGGTTGTCTAGTGGTTATTTTGACATTGTGTGTGTTTAATTTTTTTTTACATATATTAATCCCACATTCTTTTGTTAAAATGCAAAATGTTGAGGGAAAATATCCCTTAGTGTGAAGCTTAGTCACCATTCCTCTCTTCTATATGTGTCTTAGTTTTGATATAGAGCCTTTAAAATATACATATGCTATGGTTTTTGCGGTGGAGGAAATTAACCGTAACAGCACCCTGCTACCAGGAGTGAAGCTGGGCTACCACATACTTGACAGCTGTGGCCGATACCCCTGGGCTCTGCAAGGTGCACTGTCACTCGTCGGAGGAGACACAGAGAGCTGCGACACAACAAACTCTTCACCTCAGTCTGCACCTTATGAAATACCTGGAGAGACAGCAGGTATGAATTTATATGACTTTATATAATTTAGTATGCAGTTAACATCTTCTCCATCAAACAATAAATTCAGAATAAGATATAGTGTCACCAGACTGTCATTTAGTAATCACATGTGAGACGCTGTCAGCAGGTGGTCAGGTCCCCTTGCTTATTGGTGCTGCTGCATCTACAACCGGCATAATGCTGTCCAGGATCCTAGCGCCTCTCTCTGTGCCAGTTGTGAGTTTCATTACCGTGGGAAATCATTATCTGTCATTGACAAACATTCACTTAAGTTAGATGGTTTATTATTGGAAAGGTTTTGTCACAATAATTATTCTTTGTCTTTCCTGTAGATCAGTTACTTGGCCAGCTGCCCCTGCCTTAGTGACAGAACAAAGTTTCCAAACTTCTTCAGAACAATCCCAAGTGATATTTACCAAGCACGGGCTAT